>CAAKHF010020120.1:0-24420 GCA_901007745.1 Hippocampus kuda | reverse complement strand
TCTTAACTCTCATGCGAATTAGTATCTATGTTGCATTGATTTAACCTTTCAAGCGGTGGATTGAATGCAGAGAAGCAAAAATGAAGAAAATCAATATTTACACAGTGGAACGTCCGCCTCACAGTAAGAGGTCCAGGGTTTGATTCAGGCCCTTCCTGAGTTGAGTTTGCATGGTCTCCCTGTACCTGCGCGAGTTTTCTCTGTGCACTCCGGTTTCCTCCCACTTTCCAAAAACATGCACGGGACGTTGACTGGGTCACTCATGAAAAAAAATGACGCAAATTTCACGCCACTCCATGGAAGTTTGCAAGGCCACTAGGGGGCACCGCAGGACCAGTACTGTGAGACCGGCTCCCTTGGAGAGACCTGAGCGGGTAACTAAAAACAACAAACATGGCCTGTTTTCACCCGTAGGCGAGTTTGATTGAATTTTACTTTGAAATTGGCTTAAAACACAGACATTAAATCTGTTCTTGAGCTTATATGCGTTTTCCAAATGAACGAGACATCTGAAGCGAGTGTTTAACAAAAGAACTGACCTATTAGAACTATTCAGCCCTAGCCCAAACAATAGGCCTAATCAAGACCCAACGATAGGGAATTTAGATATCAATGGGCCTCTTCACCTAGGGGCGTGACTAACCATCCCCAACCAGTCCTCAAATAGGCCACGCTCAGCTTTTAGCGCACAACAATTTCCCGGAGTCTTCACGGAGACTTCAGAGTTGTCTACCGCTGACGAAGCTTCTGTGAGAGAAGCGAAACGTCCTTTTTGTTTTTTACCCACAGGTACAGATGACGACTGACGGAACCCTTTCTTCAATGGAACCTTCCTGTACGACTGAGAGCCTTCACAAGCATTAAATCTGTACCAAAATCTCAAATTGCCTTACAAAATAAAAAACGGTGACATTGTGCAATAATTTTGTTACCCTGTTTATACTCACTTGAGCAATAATTGAACAAATACTTGACTGATTTCAACACTAGTGAGCCATCATTTTTTTGTGTACAAGGAATTGTGCCGAAGTGTGATTGTGATTGTGAGCGCAAATGGGTTGTTGGTCTATTTGTGAGGATTAGAAAATGAATGTAAAGTCGTTTGTTCGCCGTTAATTCAAACTTCGAGAGCAAATAATTGTCCATAACAGGGCTGACATCAACTCACTATGTGGTATATACATTTAAACGAGTGGTAAAACAGGCGACTTTGTCAGTGCAAACAGCTGTGCAGGATGCAAAACCCACAAAGCTTTACTGTCTGAACAGACACGGATTGCGCATGCGCGACCAGACTACACAATGTCTGTTATGAAAGCGTTGTTGGTGGATTTTCATCTAAAAGTCAAAATGTAAAATCACAGACGGCACAATATCCAATCTGAGTCTCGACAGGGGTAAAGAAATGCTACATTTTAACATTTTAAGTGTGTTGGATGGCTTTAATGTATAATACGGAGCAAATCTGCTTTGATCGGTGCCTCGCTATACCGTTTGTTATGACTAACTAAAATTCATTTGACACACAAACAGTAGAAAATTTAATTCAGTTTTAACAAATTTGCAAACAAGACAAGCTCCATTATCAGTCTAAACATGATTAATCCAGCATGTAACAAAAAAACATTTGCACACATTCTAACTACAATCTCACATTACAGGACGGACAATGCATCTCATTCTTTTAAAAACAATCTGTACATGATTTCTTTCTCGAGTAAAAAAAAAAAAAGTCGGACAGAGAAATCCAAATCAAGTGATTCACAGCAGAAAACAGGAACATAACAGTGGTCAAAGCAGAATTTTGCTCCTATTTTGACTTCCTTCGTTTGGCCTGGGTGGGGCTGGCTCCAGTTTCTGTTGAAATGTAGATAATAAGTGGCAAGTAGTTTAAATGTGGTGTGGTAATTAAAATTCAGATTTGTTAGTGTACGGCATTTATTCACTTGTGCTTGGGTTACCTTTAACAGCAGCAGCAGTTGTTCCAGGCCGTGCTGATCGCTTCCTGACACCACTTTCTGCTACTGGCTCTTCTTCCACCTCCTTCTCTGCTCGGGAGCTGCGTCTACTCGGGCCCTTGGGTTTCTCCACAGCAGCCCTAGGAATAGCAGATAGAAGACGAACCAAGAGAAGAAAATAAAACACAGCATTATTAAGAGGGGGTGAGCTTAACTCTGCGCTACTCAGGAAGATCGAATACCCCGCAGGATTCTGCTGTTTTTCCTCATCTACCACAGATACTGTCCATCTTCGTCCTGACAGCTCCACTACGTCAACATGACCACTGCTTGTGTCTTTGCAGCGCAAACATGTTCAAATACATACCTTGGAACTAAGTTGATGGGCGTCTTTCTTTTCTTTGCCCATCTGTGATAGAAGTGGAAAAACAGCGGTAAACTATCAACTGTGCTGAACAAACATGGCTTCACTTCCAATTTTATTAATACAATCCCCATCAAGGAGATGGGGCCATGAAGGTCAGCGGAGTTGTATAACCAAGAAGTAACCTGAGACATGTGTAGGTATTGTTACATGCTCATCATACATACCATGTCCCGAGGCCACGAGGCTCAGTGATTTTCACCATATATCCCTTGGCGCAAACCACATGACCTCCCTGAGTTTCAGTAGAGTGAGAAATTTCAAAGTGTTTTTTCTTCGAGAGCACAAGGCTTAGGCCAACTAAGATAATCATTAATAAGGAGTATTTTTGTAAATCCCAGCTCCACAAGTATTCAACGAGACACGTAGTCAAAGTAACTGCAGCACTCATGTTATGAGGAATCTTACCCCTGATCAGGACTTGTTAAGATCTCTTCACCTGAAAGGACAGAAAAAAACATGTCTGTTACCTAATTTCAAAGGGGATCACATAAAACATTCTGTATCTAAATAAAATGACACGCTCACTTGTCTTCTCAACAGCAACAGGCTCTTGTGAAGCATCTTGCTGAACAGATTCTGAGAGAACACGGATAGATGAGTCACAACATATTCAAGAGTTAGAAACAATTGCCAGTACAAAAATACGTGGGCTAGAGTTTGAGGACACAGAAGTACCAAGCATCCAGTACAATTTATCTAAGACCTTTTATTTACCTGGCGTGGTCTGAATAGTTTCAGGAGGAGCCAGTGCTTGTGTAACAGCAGGCTCAAAAGACACAGGTGCGGTCTGAGAAAGAGGAACTCTGCTGGTGCTAGCAACAGATGAATTTGTGGGTGGGGTCTCATGAATCAGTCCAGGCATGGCAACAATTGGAACCACGGATGGTACTGGATTTTGTACCGGACTGACTGTAGAGAGCAAGGATGTAGAGGAGACTGCAGTGGTGGTACAGACTACACTCGCGATGGGATTTTGAGACGTTGCAGCCTGGGTGCAGTTTGACAATGAAGGTGTAGGAGACAATGGCATCTGTGTTGGAACAGTAACCTGCCCAGGAGCCGAAATAAAAGAGGAGATTGCTGGTGTTGCATGGTTTGGAGTGGCATGAGTGGTGTGGGCCACTGCAGCTTCAGTTGGAATAACAGAACTCGCAGAAGGGTGGAAGACATGTGGTGGAGGAGCAGCCACACTGGACACTTGAGCAGGTATCTGGGAATCAGCTGTTCCAGAAATAGCTACGGCCACCTGCGCCGGCTTACTTTTTAACTGTGCAGTGGGAGCGGCAGACATGAGGCCCTTTCGAAGTGTGTGCATACTGCTAGGGCTTGTGCAAGGCGGAGATCCAATTGGAGGTTGGAAAGAGGTGGACGTTGAAGGGCTTGGATGAGATGGCTGGCTGACTGCTGAACTTGATTTCTGAGCGTCAACTATATTTTCAACTTTAAGAGCCCCATGGTTGATTTGCTGAGGACCTGAATGTGCATCAATTGGGGTGGCTGAGGAGACATTGGAGACAGTCTGAAGGTGTCCAACGGTGCTTCGTGCAAGTTGAGATGTGCTTATGTTTGCCACAGAGGATTGTGTGGAACTAGTGGCGGTAGAAAGTTGGATGTTTGACGTAGATACTTGGATAGGTCCCACCATAGTGACTGACTGAGAAACTCCTGTGGTATTGGGCGACACAGATGTACTTGGGACTTGAAAAATTGGGTTGATAAAAACAGGGGTGGTGGTGATAAACTGAGGCGGTCGAGTTACAGGTGTCTGATGTCGGATATCCTGCGGCCGAATATTCTTGTTTGGAAGAGTTACCATTGTGGAGACCACGGATGTAGGAACTTGAGATGTCGGTGCAGAAGTCACTGGGTTAGGTGTGACAAATACGGTGATCTGGTTGGGAGGAATTGAGCTGGATGAAGCAGGAATCTGTATGACAGAGTGCACACTTGTAATAGGTTTCGGGCCCATGCCAGGTTTGAGCATCACACCGGCTTGGTTTGCACTACAGCTGGCATTAGAACTGCTGCTAACTGCTATCGAATGACTGCCCTGAGTGGAATTAACTGGTTTAGGGCTTACACTCTGGACAACATTAGTGTTAGTGAAGGTAGAACAAAGGCTAGTCATTGTACTCAGACTGGAACTGATACCTGGAGAGGATAATGGGTTTTGGTTATTGCTAGGAGTGGTATTGAAGGTCACATGAGGATGCATGTTGTGACTGCTAATAGGAGCTGACACAGGAGGCTTGGATTTAACTTCTGATTCATTAGGAGCGGCAGAAGTAGCAACAGGGGCGAGCGTGTCTGTACTCTGAGTATTCAAGTGATGTTGCCTCTCTGGATCCATGGCTGACTGAGGGCTGTTTTTTGCTTTGACTTCCCGAACCAAAGTACCATGCACCGGTCGATGAGGCTTGTTCGGGACGTCCAGAAGCTGGTTCAGAGAAGTAGGAGCAGCCCTGACAGCCACTGATCCCCCAGAGTCCTGCAGTGGTGCTTTGTGTGTTGACTGCCTATCGACTGTCCCAGCTTGCAACTCCAAGTCAGATTTCGGCTGCTGAGGAGCGGGAGGACGAGGACTTGTCATTCTTGGTGCCGATAACTCCCGCACAGGCTGAGGATGTGGTTGAGGCTGAGATATTTGCCGTTGCTCGGATGCCATCATTATATGACTTTCTTTGATGCCCTCAGGAGGGTTACCTTGTAAACCATGGAAGGGACTCTGGGTTTGTTGCGTATCCATGTTGCCACTTAATTGTGACGCCATCGATACTGGACTAGGTGTCACTGAAGTAGGACTTAGCATCATAGTTTGCCCCTGAGCATTAACTAGCTGTTGAGGTTGGGGAGGGCATGTGATGGCCACTTTTGCCCCCTTCTGTCTTCCAGGACTTGGTGTGGTTGACTTGCGACTAGAAGCTGGGCTTGACCTACGACTATTGCTAGGACTTGCCCTTTTACTCTGTCCTCCAGAATGCTTGTCGGGTTTAGTGCCTGCCCCACCAGTACCAGTCGAGAAAGGTTGCTGACTGTTGCTCGTGTTATTTCCACCACTTCCGCTGTTGCTGTTGTTGCCTGGTAAAGTTAAGTTTGGAGGTGCCTGTCCAATGGCTTTCAAAGTTGTTGGGTTGAGGCCCTGTTGGTCAAATCCTCTGTTTAAGTTCGTCTGCCTCGGTGGCAAAGGAATGTTGATTTTAGGTGGAAATAGCCCTGCAATTGAAGCATTGAGCCTTTCTGGCGAAAGGTTGATTTCTGAGGGCTCAGTGCTTGGAGGACGATTAGTTGGGGTGAGGGGGTGATGATATGGCCTGGGGCTGGCCCTGTTGGGAGTTTTTGGTCTGGAACTCTGTGAAGTTGTGGGAACGTTAGGGAAATGAATGCCAGACATGGGTCCTCCTTGTTGAGGTTGAGTGGGCAATTGTTGTTGTGGACTGGCTCCAGTGTGCTGCGTCACTGATGATGGAACAGTGCCTTGCTTCATCACGTGTGTTGTGGAAGCCTGGTTGGCCATCATCTGTTGGGTGCTATTTCCAGGCTGCATGCCACTTTCTGCACCGCTTGGTTTATCTTGCTTTGGGTGGATCCCAGATGTTGTCTCATCTGATCCAGTGCCTTGGGGACCCTGCGTCGACTCAGGGAGGGACATTCGTCGTGCAGCACCTGCAAGCTGAAAGCCAAAACAGTAGAATTGACTAATTTCAAATATAGCACACATGTAGTAAAATGCAGTTTTCTTTAATAGTTCAGTCATTTTAATAACACTTTCCATGCGTACGCCACTTGCCCTCACCTGGGGATTTATGATCAAGGGCATCCCTCTTGCTTTGTCAGGAGACTGCGCTAATCCCGCATGTCCTTGAAGGCTGATCATGACAGGCATGTTCCCTTGCTGTGAGACCGGGAGTCTCTGTGACTCAGGTTGATTGCCAATGACACGAGGAGGAAGTTGACTTCCTGAAGCGCTGGACATGCGATTTTTCTGCTCTTGCTGCATCTTAAGCATCATTAACATCTGCTGTTGCTGTAGTTCAGGGTTGAAAATCAAGCATCAGTTGATCAATGGATATCTACTGCATATTGTTAAATGCTCTCGTATATCACTACATTACCTGTTGTTGTATTTGTTGCTGTTGACCCTGCTGCTGTTGCAGCTGATGGTGCGCCTGGGGTTGGCCTTGACCTGTGGTCTGTGGTCCTGTCATACCCTGCTGCCCTTGAGCATTCTGGAGACCTTGCATCTGCAACTGTTGCATTTGCTGTTGCTGCAACTGTTGCTGTTGTAATTGTTGCTGCATTTGTTGTTGTTGAATTTGCTGCTGTTGCTGTTGAATTTGCTGCTGTTGCTGTTGAATTTGCTGCTGCTGTTGAATTTGCTGTTGTTGAATTTGCTGCTGCTGTTGGATTTGCTGCTGTTGTTGCATGTGTTGAATTTGTTGTTGTTGTTGTTGCTGCTGCTGCTGCTGCATGAACTGCATCGGTACCTGCTGCAATATCCTTTGATCACCTGGTTGACCAGTGAATACTTGGGCAAACAGATAGCAAATGGAAACATGTCAACATATATACAAAGAACATGGATATAACTGGACATAAGAAACTTGACATCACTGGCTACATGAAGACCAACAACTGACCCTCTTTAAAAACGACTTAAACTGAGAATAACTAGCCTTCGCTCCACGTGCAGTCATTTACTATTTTTGTCCCACCCACCCCCACCCCTCCTTTTTTAGTGTCACCTGAAATCATGCCACGACTATTCTACTGCTTCACGATGCTGCTAAAACTCAACTGACACTACAAATAAGACACTCAGGCAAGTTATTCATTTCGTGTCTTGAGTATCTTAGTCCAAATTCACCTTTAAAAAGGTAATCAGAAAGATAAGATAAGATAATCCTTTATTTGTCCCACACTGGGGAAAATTACAAATAGAAAATAGGTTTATAAGGCAGTGCTGTCAATCCCAATGCTTTACTCTGGTAATTGTGACATATTTGAATGAATAAACCAATTCCTAAATACCTGCAGGCCTATTGGGAAAGTCAGCAAGCTTTTGGCCCGAGTTGTCCAGGCCCAAACTCTGTTCTCCAGCAAAATTTTGCAGTTCAGCATCCTCCATCCCACTCACATCCAGACCTCTAAAAATGTAAGAAAAAAAATCAACTTGAATCATAATGTTATTGTCCAATTTGCTTTGAATAGTGGCTTTTTGTTGCCAATAAAAGTGGTTACCCAGGTCCCTCGGCTTGCTGGGGCCCTTCTCCATCTTTTGGCTTCTTCTTTCGGGCAGGTTTCTTCTTTTTGGGTTTGACCTGATTGCTTCCACCAGCTTGCTTTCCTCCTGGTCCAAACTGGCTGGCTGAGATATCACTCTGCAGGAGATTTACCAGCAGGGGGCTTGTCAATGTTACATCTTTACTGACAGGAAAACCACCTGCCTGTGCACAAGGTCCCCCTATAGGAACCTGAGCCGGGAATTGGGAGTTAAAGTTCATGCCATGACCTGCAAAGTGTCCATTTCCCATTTGCATGTGCTGAGGTCCCCCAATCATGCTTTGAGCCTGCTGTACCTGCATATCAGGGACCATCTGTTGGACCCCCAAATCGCCTGTCCCACTATTGGGATCTCCCAATTGATGTGGGTGTGGTTGAGCTGTCTGTTGTTGCTGCTGCTGCTGCTGTTGTTGCTGCTGCTGTTGCAACATTACTTGCTGCTGCTGTTTCTGCTGCTGTTGTAACTGCTGCTGTTGCAACTGTTGTTGGATCAGAGGGTGACCAGCAGGAAGCCTCAAATGTTGTTGTCCATGCATACCCATCATCTGATTAGGATTGACAGTAAGTGGAACCTGTTGAGGCTGCTGCTGATTCATCTGCTGGTGGTGGTGTTGCTGCTGAATCTGTTGCTGTTGCAGTTGATGCTGCTGTTGCTGTTGTAACTGTTGTTGTTGAATATGAGCCATTTGCTGCTGCTGCTGCTGCTGTTGTGGTGTCATTGGCTGTGGGCCGACTTGACCTTGGAATTGAGCCATGTTAGCTGGAACGTTTGGTGAAGGGCCACGCATCATCTGACCAGGCATAACCCCAGAAGGTATTTTTCCTCCAAATGGCTGTTTGTTGCCTTGCATTTGGCTTACAACCATTTGTTCCATCATGGAATTTTGCTGTTGCTGCTGCTGCTGTTGTTGTTGTTGTTGCAGGAGCATTGCCTGATGTCCTTGGCCTCCAACCATCTGACCCTGCCCATGAATCACCCCCTGGCCTTGCTGAGGCATCATTTGCTTGGGTGGGGTCATCCCTCCTCTCTGCCCTTGACTGAGGGGCCTTGAGAGGACAGTCTGACCTCCACCCTGGCCTTGAACCATCTGGCTGGGGGAGGAGGACACGGGTTGGGCCTGATGCTGGAGGCCCAACATCGGCGTCTGAAGGCTTGGCTGCTGCTGCTGCTGCTGCTGTTGCTGTTGCTGTTGCTGGGTCATGCTAGACCCACTAGCTGTGCCCGGGGACTGACCTGGAATGCCACTTTGTACACCCATAACATTGGGTTGGGCATGGATTGAGTTTGGGGTTGAGGATGACTGCTGGACTCCTGATGCATACAGAGAAGGAAAATATTGGCAGTTTATAATAATAACAATACATTTTATTTATAAGCGCCTTTCAAGACACCCAAGGACACTTTACAATCAGACAAAAACAATAAAACACAGCAGCTGTTGAGAAAGCGCTATAACAAAGATGTATTGTAATTTAATGCATTTTACCTGTATGAGTCAATGTCTGGCTGCTCTGTAGCTGCTGACTAGATCCTGGACCAGGGGCTCCTGACGTGGTGGTGCCCACCTGACCTTGGGCAAAGTTTTGGGTTGGAAAGCCCATTGGCCTCTTTGGTATACCTGTTGGTCACGATTCATTGGCTTGTCATCTCATGTATAGCAATGGCAAGTAATTCTAATGGTAAACAGTAGATCAGTTTACATCTTTATACACGCAAATATGCCCACCAAAGAAAAGTGACCGACCTGGATGAACTTGTGTTCCAGGTTGTCCATGTTGAGGCATTCCTATGAATCCTTGTTGCATGTTACCTTGTTGGTTGAGGGCTGCTCTTCCTGGTGAGCTAACACCCTGTGGAAAACCCTGTGGAGTTGTAGGTCTCGGAGCCATCATTGGGGGAGTTCCAGGTGAACCCTGTTGAAAAGGAGATGATGACGACCCCGGGGATTTGGCAGTGAGATTCCCCTGTGGGCCACTTGTGGGTGGAATGGGTGGAGGTGGTCTAGGTGGTCCTACGACACCACTTGGGACAACCTGTGGGGCTTTAGGCTGGGGTGCAGCAAACTGACCCATTGCCATCTGTTGTTGCTGCTGCAATTGTCCTTGTCCCATTACGCTGAATACCTGACCTGCCTGCTGGCTACCAAATGGATAAGGTGGTGGAGGGTGACTGGGCGTCTGAACTGTAGTAAGGGAAGGAGGGCGTTGAACCATCTGGGCTTGAGGTGGAGGCTTCCTCCAGGCAGGACCTCCTTGAGCGGCCGGTGTCTGGAGGACTCCAGATGGGTTCCAGCCAGGAGGTATAGCCATTTGGCCCGGTTGGTTGAATGGAGGTCTCGCTCCAAGCTGAGAGAGTTGTGCTTGCTGTTGGGCTTGTTGCTGTTGGTGATGTTGTTGAAGCTGCTGTAAAGAAGCAGGGTTGATTGGTCTACCAGACTGCAGAGCCTGCATGTGATGGGCAGCCTGGGGAAAAATGGGACCATGGGGACCAGCCTGTTGATGCTGAAGTTGCTGCTGCTGCTGAACTGACATGCCTGGCATCATTGGATCCATGACATCTGAAAAAGAATGTATAATTTTTGACAATTTTAATCCTGTTCTTTAAATGTTCACTATAAAATATCTCTGAGTACACAAAAGTTAAATAGTCAAAAACCTGTCTGAGAAGATGGTCTTGGAACACGAGGATGCATCTGTCCACCGTTGCCTGGCATGAGAGCTTGGCCTGCCATGGCTGAGCCTGTCGGGACCATCGAAGGATTTGACATCCTCACTCCTACTTGGGAAAAAGTAGCATATTAAACTACAGTGGAAATAAAAACTTGACATACTCCCGTTCAAATGCCAAGGTTTTTGTTTTTATAAAACAAAAAACAACAAAACAAATGACAACAAAAAACAAGACAGCGAGAGAGATGGATGTAGAAAAAGTGTACAAATTATTTATGTTGGTCCCATTTTCTTAAATATCGCAAAAAGTATTTCAACAAGGGTGTGTAAACTATATTAACTGTAAGCATGCTAATTAATTTTAGCCAATTAAGCTGTTCAGAAAATGGATAGGTAAACAAATTTACAAAAAGTCTTGATGGAAAATTCCATCACTAAGTTCAACAGGTCGAGCTAAAACAAACAACAATTCTCTAACTGTTTCATTGTAGCAGCAAAAAAGCAGCATTACCCGGACCAGGCTGACTTGGAATTCCCACATCCATTCTCATTTGGCCAGCTGCTCCAATTGGTCCATTAACTCTGACTTCTTGTCCCCGATTTGGTCCCCCTGCAACGTTGATGGCCCCCTCTCCTAAACAATGGAGGAAACGTTTGTCTTAACGCTTATTGCTACTCTTATTTCGACTGTTTGATGCAGGAAATGTATGTGGAATGGTCTTGCACTAAGATCCATGTATCCAACCTTCAATTTGCACAGAAAGAATTCCCAGGTCTCGGAGCTGCTGCTGGTTGTTCTGAGCCAGCAGCCTCAGTCGTTCAGCAGCATCCCGTGGAATGTTGAAGGTAACACGCACACTGTTCCACGGCTCGACATGCTGTGGCTGAAGCGTCTTTGATTCTAGAAGAGGGCAGAACTTCCAATGTATCTGCAATGTAATTGAGTTGGGATTTTTCTTTGAACATAGATGAGAAAAAAACTATTAAACACCCTTCTCCAAAACAAAAGACTACCATGAAGCCAACACTCAGTTTAGAGATGCATATCCGTTACAAGTACGCTAACGTGAATAGAATTGCATATAAACACAATATAATTGCTCAGTTGATCACAATCAGATGCAGTCATATGGAGCTAGATTTTAATGCTACGGTGAAAAGACCAAACGGCACGATTAAAAATACCGGTACTGTAAATTTATGGGGAAACCCACTCATACATTATTTATACACTATTTAGGTATGAGCTGAATCATACCAAGGGTAATTTGCACATACGCTGAGCATTCTAAGCTGTCATGGCAAGAAAGATCAAGGTGACAAGTACGGTCCAACCACTTCAGTCAGCCATAATTTTGCTGATTCAACGCCATTCTTTCTCATGAAACAGTAAATGTTGTTCAATTTTCAAGTCTCTCAGAATGATGTCCTTGGGCCGTTTGATCACCAAATGCATCTCTGACTCCATCCTGTCCAATAAGCATCTAGGGAGTCAATGACGTGTTGTCCCAGTTCTCGTGAGGCTGTGCGCAAACATTACCATTATTTTCAACACAGGTGTCAAACTGAGGGCCCGGTGGCCAGGTCTGGCCCGCCACAATAATTTATGTGACCCATGAAAGCAAATCATGTGTCAACTTCCATGATCCTTGCTAAAATATGTCCCAGATTTTGAAATTATCATCTGTAATAAATAATAAATATAACTTTGTACATTTTTGTGTTACCCATTACGCAGTAACTTAAACAATCATTGAGAGACCTATTATCCTTGACTTCTTATTTAAAAACTTGTAATCCATCAATTTGTATGTAATCGTACAATGAGATGATTTAAAATCTTTGGGGGTTTTATTGTCGTAACGGGCCTCTCAGTTACCTAAAAAGGCGCCCTTGACAAAAACTAATTTAACACCACTGATTCAAGACAAGAATAGCAAATTACCTGGTTAAGTACTGTACTGTAAGTGCTACTGAAGCTCCTGAGCATGATATTGTTTTACTCTGATTTTCATTCTCGGTAACAAATGGAGACGGTGAACAGTAGTTGTTCTTAAAGGGGAAGTCAAGTCAAAAATTTTCTTGTTATACTGTATATGTTTCATGCGGCCCCACAAGTCTAAACGTGGTATTCTGATTAATATTGTGTTTGTGGAATGTGAATTAAGCAGCAATATTGACCCCCCCCTTTTTTTATCCATTTTAGCGAGCAGCCATTTTGTCACTGTCAACTGAAAAATGGCATCACGGTGCCAAAGGTGAACATCAAATGACTAAACCCAGAAAACAGGTGAGCCGTGATTGGTTGTAACCTGAGCCCTTAGGCACTGTGATCAAGAGACAAAATGGCTGCCCCATGAGATGGCTAAAAACAAGTGGATTTTGCTGCTTCATTCATATTCCACAAATGCACTTTCAATCACAATGCCGTGTTTAGACTAGTGGGGCTGCATAGATCATATTATTGTAAAGACATATACTGACTTAACTTCCCCGTTGTAAGTTTCAGCCTTTTTGTGACTGGACACACTTCTTCACGGGAAACTTTCAAAACAGATAAGAAAAATATTGGTTGCCATCTCAGTTTAACCCCCTGTACATCACTTTAAATGATTGATGATTTTAAAATGCCACTCTGTCAAAGAAGACATTTTGACATTGAGAAAGGCATCTGTTTTTTAAAAGTCATCACTACATGGCAAAGAAACTAAAACAGTGCACGACATTTTTAATTTAACATGATGCAACATTACAGGGTATCGTGCATAATTAATATTTTGTCAGTAACAACGCTCATTGTGCCACTTATATACTGCATACATTTATAACCCAAGATATATTAATCAGCGAAAGCTTTTTTTGAAATATTTTTGTACTTGAAAGTTCGTCTCTGTTGTAAAGTCACTAAAAGCCAAGTCCCATAGAGTTGGTTCTGCGATGTTAAACATGGATAAAAACAGAATAAAATGATTTGCAAATCATGTTCAACCTATGTTAAATTGGATACGCAAATATCTTGTCTTCTACTAAGACAAGATGTTCAATCTGATCAATGTTACTGTTTTTGCAAATAATTAACTTTGGAATTTTATGGCTGCAACACATTCTGAAAAAGCTGGGACAGGTGGCAAAAAAAGACTGAGAAAATTGAGGATGGATCATCAAACACCTGTTTGGAACATCCCACAGGTGAACAGGCTAACTGGGAACAAATGGGTGCCATGAAGGGGTAATAATATAAGCTTCCCTGAATTCACAAGCAAATAAGGAGCGAGGTTCACCTCTTGGTGAACCACTGCGTGACAAAATAATTAAACAGTTTAAGGCAGGGGTGTCCAAACTCGGTCCTCAAAGGCACTGCATCAAAAACTGACATCAATGTGTAAAATATATCACCACATGAGTTCAGGAACACTTCAGAAAACCGATGTCAGTAAATACTGTACAGTTCTGCGCCACATATCCGTATGTGCAACTTAAACATTTTACTATGCAAAGCAAAAGCCATTTATCAAAAACACTGAAGTGCTGCCGGTTTCTCGGGCCCAAGCTCATCCAAGATGGACTGGTGCAAAGTGAAAAAGTGTTCTATGGGGTCTGACGAGTGCACATTTCAAATTGTTTTGGGAAACTGTTGATGTCGTGTCATCTAGGCCAAAGAGGAAACGAACCACCCGGACTGTTATGGACGCAAAGTTCAAAAGACAGCATCTGTGATGGTATGGGGCTGTGTGAGTCCCAATGACATGGGTAACCAACACATCAGTGAAGGCCCCATTAATGCTGAAAGGTACATACAGATTTTGGAGAAACATGCTGCCATCCAAGCAATGTCTTTGTCAAGGACACCCCTGCTTATTTCTGCAAGACAATGCCAAACCACATTCTGCGCATGTTCCAACAACGTGATATCCAAGAGTGTGGATATCACACTGCCTGCCTGCAGTCCAGACCTGTCTCCTATTGAAAATGTGTGGCGGATTAGGAAGCGTCAAATACGACGACGGAAGCTGTACATCAGGCAAGAATGGGAAAGAGTTCCACCTACAAAGCTTCAACAGTTAGTGTCCTCACTTCTCAAACGTTACATTGAATTTTAAAAGAAAAGGTGATATAACAGAGTGGTAAACATGACCCTGTCCCAGCTTTTTTGGAACAAAATTTCATAAAGTTAATTATGTTCTAAAAACAAAGTTTATCAGTTTGAACATTAAATATATTGTCTTTGGGGTGTATTCAATTAAATATAGGTTGAAAATGATTTGAAGATGTATTATGTTTTTATGTCTTAACACAACATCCAAATGTCGTTGGAATGGGGTTTCCACGAAAGGACAAAGTACAGTAATATAAAAGCATCAAATATTCTGCCTGCAATGTACATTTTTATTCACGATATAATTTTTGTATTTGGCTGATTAATCAGAATCAGATTTTTTTTCTTTGCCCAATATCGTCCTCTGCCGAAAGCAAATCCAACTCCAAAACAAAACAATCCATATTGGCTGGCTCCTGCTAATGACAATTGCGTTGGATTAGGAAAACAGGTTTAAGGAAAGGATACTAACCCATATCAAGCATGCTGGGTATACCACTGAGGACAGTGTCAAGTTTAATTGTGAAGTCTTCATCTTCCATACTCCCTTGAAAGGCAACAAAAACAGTAAAATGTGCTGCTGCCCCAATGCTGTCTTCTGTGGCATCTTGGTTGTTGTGGTCCTCTTCGGTCTCAGGGCTTCGGTGGCAACTGTCAACGTCATCACCGACGCCAGAGTCCCAGTCGGAGTCACTGTCACGCTCCAGGTCCTGGGTCTGTTGGGACAGCTGAAGTGGAGTGTCTCGATGAGCCATTCTCCTCTTTGTCTGGGAGTGGCGTTGGAACACTCTTTACACTAAAATTCCACACGAGAAAAACAAGCGATTATGATTCAATCCGAAGGCTGATACTGTCAATTGCTCAGGAGACGAATCGGCAGCAACGCCTGCACAGTTTCAATACACCATGAGCCAGATTTAGCGAAACAGTCCCAGAACCTATTGTAAGTGACTAAACCCACAATCATTATGGAGAAAACTTTAAACTGATGACCCAGGGATTTTCTGAAATGCACATTAACAGGCCACAAAGCTTCTTCAACCACGTTCTCATGATGAATGTTGGGATTTTCTTTAACAAAAGGGAGTGATGGTCAAATGAAACCGACAGCTTGAAGCTTGTTTCTGACATCCTGAATATTACTACTCTGAAATGACGCTACAGAGCTTGTATCATTCTGCAAATATGGAACCGATGATTTTCGAAGTGTCATATGCCACAGAGCATAATGATGGCACAAAACACTTTGGTGGCTGTCAAAAACACTATTTTTTAGAGTACGGACATTTGTTAAAGAAGATGAAAAATATAGTCTGAGGAGGGGCACCCTTCAAACCTGAGAAGGTTGGATTGGGGCACTTTTCGCATGAATAATCAGGGAAATCACCAGTCAAGACATGTCAAGTCTCATTGAGTGAACCGTTTGATTGCAGACATTCTCTCAAAAGTTTGTACAACATAGTTTGCATATATCACCTTGTATAATTTCTTGTACATGGGTGGTTCTCAGAAAACATCGTGACGACGGTTGATGATTAGTCGACTAGCTAAATCATCGTTTGTGGCGGCCCCAGTGTCCACATGTTCCAGTTTTTCAACTGAATATCTTTGTATGGAGGGAATGAAGCTGTTCAAGTGTAAAAAAAAAAAAAAGTAAAATAATTTGGTACTTGAGTATATGGTGTCCATGTAACAATCGTACCAATACGTAACAACAGAGTAGAGGGCAACATTCAACAATATCCTGCAAACAAAGGGGCACATGAACTACCGGAATCTTTATTTAATCATAGCACACTGCAATAAATTTTGATTGAAAGCAACATGATAGCATTTGTAACGATTTTGCCCAAGCTCAGTTTTGGACTCACACATCACACTCCTGGACCAGCTTTTCAGAGAACCACTCATTTGTATTGATTAAAATATATTTTCCTTTATTTCACCTGATTTTACTCTGCTCTGTGCTGCCAGGTCGGGAATGCAAAAGAGCTATTTTGATTAAGTTTTTTTTTTTTTAAACAAAATGTTGGACCTCCAAAATACAGCCATGTCTGATGTTCATTGGTTCATTTTCAATACCTGTACATTCTTATTTAATATTATGTTAGATTCAAAGTTATATGAACCATTTTGTCCACGTGTACGACAAAATCTTCAGGATAAGATTTTGGAACGCTCCAGTAAAACAGTATTATAGAATGTAATTGCGCACACGTTGTTTTCCTCGGATTTGTGACATTCAGAAACCAGAAATCTTGCAGCCAGTAAAACAAGTGTTAACGCACAGTATGTGTGATGCTGAGCTTATGTGCTGACTGATGAAAGGCTTGGCATTAACTTATCCAAGCTGCAATTCAAATAATTATAATAAAAGAGTTTTTTTAAAAAAAAAAAACCCTCAAAAGGTCGCATAACATGATCGGCCCTGGAGTAGCAGGCCTTGGCACAAAGCCTCTGTACACGTAAAAAAAAAAAAAATTAGAAATCCTGTATTAATCTATTTTACATTGCTTCACGACAAGCTAACTGGTTATGTAAGGCCAAGTTACACATTCGAACAAATCTAATTTATAACCATGCTGATACTTTGGGTATCCAAGCAAGCTTCAATTAGCAATCGCTAGCGACGTGCAGGTAATTCAGCGCAAACGCTTCGAAAAATCACATAATAGCTTTAAAAATATTTGTATTTGTTTTTTAAGGTTACCACATCAGCTACGCATTATTCGTGGCATGTTACTTAACAATGAGAAAATGTCTTACCACACATTGTTTTCTGAAAATAAAATCGACCTGTCGACATCTGCTAGCCAAATTAGCTAACAAAACAGGGATAACGAAAAACACGGCATTACGCACGCTAAAGGTTTCCGTTTAGGCTTTTCAAAATAAGTGAATGAAACATAAGCGGCGACGGTTACTTAAATCATTACATCAATCCAAACGAAATAAAACTTAACTGTACACAATATACACTACACACACGTTTTCAGGAAGGGCCGTATAGAATCTAAACATAAAAGTACAGAATTATTAAATCAGTAGAGCACTTTCATATAAATATACACAGTGCGTGTGCAATAGAGCAGTCTTAGAATTTATTATGAGGGAGGATGTTGAGTTGTATGAAAAACAACCACATATGGTGCATGTGTCCATGGCACTGGACAGACAAAACAAGCATCAAAGCCATATTGCACAATTTAAGATTAAATTATCACCAATGTACACTAAAATAGAACCACTTCAAGAACTTGACAATAGCTGTTTTCCAACCTTTATGTACACTACCTAAAATAATTCCAAATATAAATAAAAAATCTGAGGTCGAATGCATTTTTTAAAAAAACAACAACTTATGTACGTGTACATACAGTAACTAGTGTGAATGACTTGGGGCTAACTTGCAAGTAGGTCAAACAACATCTAACAAAGTGTACAGTTCCATTTTTCTTTGTTTGATTTGGCATGACCATCCTCTGGTGCAACAATTTTGAACTACTTGGCTTGTATGTGGACTTGTTGATCAGTATTAACACATATTAAAGTGTTTGAGAACTTTGCACCATATGCACAACTGTTATTGAATCAGACTCATGCATGACTGTTTACTTTAAAATGCTTAACAACTCAATATCATTTGCACAATTTAACAGCACTAACGGTACACTAACATTGCTCAATGACTCTCTACTGACAGTATGTGCTCATGTCCTAAATGTCTATTGTGTTATATTGGCTTGTTTACTGGACTAGTGGAGTGGCTACAAATACCAGAAACAAATTCATTTGTGTTTGAAACATACAGTTCTTGGTCAAGAAAGATGATTCTGATTCTTAATATTAGCGTCAATTGCATTACAAGGAGGCAGACACTTTTGGAAAGGTACCAGGCAAGGGGGTGGGGGGTCTTGTACAGCAGCAATGTTGTATGTGCGCAGAAGCCCAGGCAGTTTCAAAGAATCCTGTTTGCAAAACTTTACATGTCTGATTTGACATTTATTGTCCGTAGTCTGGTGTTTAACTATAAATGATCATGACTGCCTGAATCGGAACAGATAAATAAAATTTTCAATGTAGTATGTGCTTGGCAGAGATTGGTAATGCAGTGTTTGGAGAAGAACAGATTATATTCAATTGTGATAAGCAGGCCAACAACGATCTCTTGGACTACTGCGTTAAAATTATCTATCCAAGCAACAGCTGCAAAATCATGTAAAACTGCACATTGGCGTGGCTTGATTTCACCCGGAATAGTCCATTGTCATTCCATTTATTTGATGTCCAAAATTAATAAGCAGCAGTGTTTGTGGACTATGGCTAAGTCCTGGACATTGCAAGGGCTGAGGCATCAGCACTACGGGGGTCCGTCACTCCAACGATAAGGTCATTTGTTCTCCGGGTGCCTTCGACCAATGACAAAACATCTATCCTCTCAACTTTGTGGCCTTTGGCCAGCAGCAGCTCAACGTCTTCATCTAGAAATTCAGCTGTAAGAGAGAATGGGGCATTGGACTTGGATGCAATCATCAATATTATAACATTTAATAACACATTTAAGAATTGATTATACAAATGAACAGGTTCTACAATACTGTTTAAATGCAACAGTCAACAGTGGTAACTGCAGCTGAAATGGAAATTGATATTAAAAAAAAAAGAAAATAATTACAAAATGCATTGTGCAGAGTTTTGTCAAAGACAAACCGCAGAATGTGCTTACGAAGGAGTAGAAAACAAACTCACAGTCCACCAGCAGTGTGTCTGGCTCCAGCTGTGGGTGGAATCTACCATACGCTAAACTGTCAGTCATGTTTTTGCGTGCGGACAAAACACTTAGCAGCACCTGTGACAGATAAGAAAACATCATTCCATGAATAAAGGCATGAACATACAAATATATACATCTCCATCCTCCCAGGTGTAAAATACCACCCACTCATTGTCAAAATTCAGACTTGTTATGGAAGATAATCACCTGCGTGATGCCACTCAGAGCTTTCGCTCCGTTGGAGGATCCAACCGCAATGTATGTACCACACACCCCGTTGGATGGCCTCACTACAGTGGGCATCAGGAAGGACAATGGCCGCTTCCCAGGCTGGAGGCTGTTATGCTAATGAAATCAACCATGTTTCAGAAGGGGACAAGAAATCGACATCCAACATTATAAAATAGAGTGCTGCCTTGAGATACGACCGATCCCATTTAGTTTTTTAGATGCAGGCCATCCTTCAGACATTTTTTTTTGCTTTGACTTGAGAACTCGAACTTTTATTCTGATGACCGAGTAAGCTACGTGTCAAGCATGTTGTACTGGAACGCATTAACGACATTTCCATTAATTTCACTGAGAAATAATTTGCAATACGAGTGTGGGCACAGAACAAATTAAATTCATATCCCAAGGCAGGACTAATAAGGCTTACTTACAGGGTTAGGTCTGGAATTGTGGGTTTTATTCGGCCAAGAGAAGGCCTTTATTTGGCTGTTCAAAAGGATCCCTGAAGGAGTCACTATCCGACTGCCAAACGGTTTATTTAGGGAACTAAAAATCAAAATATGGTCTGAAATTATTTGCTCTTCAGTTCAGTCATAACAAAAAGAAATAAAACCGAAATAAACAACCAAACAAACCAGAGTTGCATGAAAGCATACCTTACAACTGAGACTATGTGGTCATCCGGGCCCATAATCATGACCTGGGCAGTTGCAGCACCATCCTCCAAACTAAACGAGGGTGTGTAATGGCTGACTGGGAAGGCCTGAGAGTCGTTGATCATTTGGCGGAGCAAGGACCCCTGTGCTTTGCTTAGAGATTGGACAGGGAAGGTCTCTATGAATGAGCCTGACAGAAACCACATATGAATGCAGAAGAGAGCAATGCATCGTGTACCTTAACATCTTGCTGACTGTCTCTGAGACTGAAGTGTCAAACATGGGGTCGCCTAGGCCACTTGCCAAGGCCAAAGCTATTTTCACCGACTGAAACAAAGCAATAGATGAATTATTGTAGAGTGGAACCTCGGATAGAAAATAGTGTCAAGTCCACTCAAAACGGCCCTATGTTCAGCAGCTGTCAAAATCTGTTTGCCCCAACTGGCCACAGTGCGAGTGGCTGAATCGCAGATCGAGATTGGTCCATGTGTTTCCTGGTTGTGACGCTGTTGTCACAGCTATACAGTAGACCAAGGCAGGCTTCACATACCTATGTGGTGGCCAGGATGGCGGGGGCAACTTTCCCATCAAGGGCAAAATATGGACATATGCGGCAGCCATGTCAAATGAGGTAACTGTCCCATTCAAGTTAAAAGACAACATGGCTTACAACGTTAGCTTAGCATCAGCTGTTGTTGGCTGAAGCGAGGTTTCATTATTTAGTACACGCACGTATCTCGAACATGATATTTTCAGTACGCCATTCAGCTGCTTTTTTTGTCAAGCTCTTATCGATGGACTCTATGGATAAACCTTTATATTACTTTACAATCATTCAGAAAAAAAAAAATGGAAATTTAACCGGCAATCGGCTCTAATGGACATCCACCAATTAGTCAGCAAGGTTCCACTATACTGTACTTTAAATAAGATTTAGTGAAAGGTTCAACACTACCTCTGCAGTCCAGTGATACGTGCTGCTCCTGGGCACTTGGTTGGTAATGTTGTAACCTTCTAGGATGTTGAGGGCTGTGATCAGGCCAATACCGGCATGGGGTGCCGGAGTCACCATCACATGGTGTCCTTCAAAGACATCCGCAATAAAAAACAATGTCAGTTGCACTTATTGTTGCAAAAATAAATAAAGAAAATGGAGAATGAAACTGGTACTCACCTTGATAGTTGATGTGTGCTGGCTGCTCTAGGACAGTGCTGTAGTTACCAAAGTCATCTTCTGTGAGCACCCCACCGCTTGCTTGCACCTATACAAACGAGGACAACAGAGAAACACAATAGTCAAGGCCATTTCAGAGTCAGGCCACTGAATTCAATCTTGTCCAGTCCAAACAAAACACTAAAATTACCATTATTACAATTCAGAACATCTCAAACTTCAACTGTGCCTTAAAATACAAGTGACCTTTTTGATATAGAAGCTGTCATTTGTCTGATTTTTTCCCTGCTTTGATTTGTGAGCAATAATTTGAGATACGAGTGATTTATGGTGGCAGCTAACTCAACAGACCTCACTTCATAACAAGCAGCATGTTGGCTTCGTGACTAATTCTTCAAAAAACGAGTCTTCCGCTCTCAGTTGACGTTTACTGCCAAACTAAATGGAAAACTGAGAATTATACATTGGGTATTTAAAACACCCACATAATTTGTCTTTAAATCCACTAGTCTAATGCTAACATAATATGGTTACCACTATCGAGAAGCGAACAAATAGCTTCTGTGTGGCGGTCATATAAGGTTTTAAGGAATGGATTCTTTAACACAAACAGTGCAGCAACAGTGTAATAAAACTAAGAAAACAGCAAATATTCCTCCAGATTATGGATTTACTTAGAGGCGTAAAATTTATTTTTGTCTGCATAACTGTATTATACTGCCACCCGATGGCCAAGTCATCACGAATTTTGACCAGGAGCTGCAATAAACTAATCATGACTCACAAACTGTTCTTACTGTATTTTTATCAAGTAAAAATATTTTTAAGCGTATGTATTGAATAAAAAACAATTTGAATCAGAAAATCTGTTTTCGATTTGACAACCCAAATCAAATTGTTACATTTCAAAATCGTATCCTTGAACTGTGTAGCATCCCCGTGTGTGGAGATACGTAGCGAATCGTGTTTTCTTACAGATGTACACCAGATATAAAGCAGTTTGACATTGCTGATGACTGGTGGTTTCTTTGAATTTAATCAATTTGGATAGTTTGGGCTGTGGAACACTTTTACAAGTTGTCGCATATTAACAAATATGACAAAAGCTACAGCCGTACCAGATCAAATCGAATCGTAATTACACTGAAATGAATCATTCACATTTTAAAATCTTTACTCGTATTGTACCCCATATGTATGGAGAATTGTTTCGAATGTGGAGAGATGCACAACACTAGTACAGTGTCGTGGTATTTCCCTTATTAAAAAACACACAACATTACACTGTTGTTTTTAGCGGAAGCTTAAACGTATCGAAGGCATTGCCGATCATGGAAAGTGGAAAGTTGATTTGAAATACCGGTACTAATGGTTTGAGTTACTCCTGAAGAAACCAATGTATTGTTTTAGAGTAGATTTAATTGGTACTTTTGAAATAGTGTGTACTATCAGACATTTATCCCCCAAAATGGCATTTTAATGAATTAAATACATTTAAAAGTATTTGTTTTAAATATTGTCCCCCTCTTAGTCATATTTTAACAAAAAAAATAATTATTTGCCTTCAACATCTTAGGATGCTGGCCACCTCTGTTCAAAATCAGCAAAATTCCCAGATCATTCAATTGTTCCCCTGAAAACGAAATGCATAATAAAAATAATTTAATTAGTATTTTTGTGTTCTCTGAAAAGAATGAAAAATGACATATGCCATTATTTTAGGAACGATATGTTAGGGCAGTATGAGTGCTCAGCGTGTTAAGAATTAATGCATTCTTATATGCGAAGATTTGCGAATTCTTTACCATAGAAGCAATTTCCTGTGTCAGGTTTCCACTGTAGAACTCTGATATCCCTTTAACTGCAATAGCATCCAAGATTCTGGCCAAATCCAGCCGTCTGCTCAATAACCCAGAGAGAGGTGCCTGGCCATTAGGTAAGAAGAGATCCCGAAATGCATCCGAGACGTTCTGGTCCTTAACGTTTGCAAGAGCTTCAGCTAGGGATACGAAAAGATGGCAGGAATCATCAAATCTCATTTCCTCCAAGTGACATACACGTAACATTAATATTACCTACCAAACTCATGAGTGACATTAAATCCATTTCTGGCCACATCTGCTGCCATGGAAACCACGTTCTTCCACGGTATTCTGGCAAATTTATGACATGAAATACTGGATTAGTTGAGAAAGGCTTTGAAACGAATCATGATTTGTTGTCAGTACTCCTTTTGCAAACAGGCCCTTGGAATAGAATAGCATTTCAACGAGGTAGCTATATGGTTTTTCATGAACTACTGTATTTATTTTTGTCTTATCAAAATTGCATTAGTTACTGGGTCATTGCATGTCAAGTCATACACCTTCTGCAGTGATACCACTTCAATTTGCTTGATTAATTTTTTTATTGGTGCCTTATGATGTCAAATGAATGAACCCGAAGTTTAAATCTCCTAGCTCAAACGGTTTTCAGGTTATGGGCCTGTCAAAGTTTGAGTGACACGCCCATTGTCACTTTGTGTTTGTTGTTACGTCGTGTGGACCTGATGTGGACTTTTTTCAGCATTTTTTGGCCATGACATTCATCAAGGAGGAGACTCTGTGCTTGGTGGTTGCGCCTTCTCGGCAGCATGGATATACCAGCACTGTTTTTGACTGGGAGGAATGTCGGCGCCATTTGACTGTCGTTGCTGGACAGTCCCGGGGCGCTTGTGTCTTGCGCCTGTAATGGGCAGCATTTTTCACAGCCCCGCTTTGTTCAGCGGAGAGATCAGTGCTGTTGAACGGTCTGCGGCTGGATGGATGTAAGGCTTGAGGAGCCGACGACAAGAAGAAAGGAGCGTTAGCACGGAGCGCCGATGCGGATGTGGAACTGGGAGTCGCGGCTTGGAACTGAAGTGGATTTACATGGGACAGGAGATGTGAGCCAATCTCTTTTTCGTCAATGGATGCTACAGCTTCGTGTTTGCTTTCAAAACTTAGCTTGTAGCAGACGTGTGCACATTTTGAGCATGACGTCTCTGATCCACTGGTGAAAGGACACTTTGATCCTCTCCTCTTTCATCTATAACTGCTTCAGACAACAAAGTGTATGCAGAAAAGTGGTGAAGATTGCACGACTGTCTGTGTCCTATGTGTTGTGTTGTGTTATT
>CAAKHF010020115.1:0-13368 GCA_901007745.1 Hippocampus kuda | reverse complement strand
ATAAATTAAGGTGGTGCTTAATAAAAATTACGCACCATATTATTATTAAATACATAAATAATCATTACACCAACTCTTTGAGGCAACACCTATTGAGATTTTGGTCTATATAAAATAAATAAATAAATAAATATAAAATAAGTACATTTATTTATTTGATAGGAATCAGGCCAAAGACGCACAGAGAGTGAGGGGGGGGGGGGGCTCTGCTGGGCAGGTGAGTCTATCAGATCTCAAGGTTAATTTTACTTGCGAGGCTGTTCCCAAAATGCAATCGGAGCTTACAGTAAGATTGAACTTTTGAACTCTTTATAATTTCTATTATCTAGTCCAGTTAAAGTCCAGGGGAGGAAGCCCCATCATAGTAAAGAGGACGCCTGCACCTCCAAACGGATTACTGTTTGATGCTTTCTACCGTCTTTATTGCCGATTTGTTTTACTGTTTATTATATATGTTCAATTGATCCATGTAGAGCACTTTGTATGCAGCGATGGCTATTTGAAAGTGCTCCAGAAATACAATTGACTTGACAACCCCCTTTCACCGACAAAAACACTTCCTGCTTCTCTTTAGCCAATCAGACGCAAGCAACATAAGAATGTTTCAACAATTATTCAACAGAATATAATTTAGATAACTATAATATAAAAGAATATAATGCTCAAATATAAAATGAAAATATTTAATAATTTAACATAAGCTTCCATGAATATTGGGGCTTCGGTCTTTTGATAGTTGTAATTTTCGATATTAATGAAGTGAAAAAAAGCTAATTAACTAGATGTCAATTCGCCAGACCTCAGTCAATGGCAACAAACACACAACATACAGAAGTAAAGGAAGCGCAAAAGGAACATACCTTCGCACTACGTTTATTTTTGTCTCAATTTGTTCAGTTTTTAATATTAAATTGTTGACAGATGTTTTTCCTTTTGGCTTCGTCGTAGCCACTTTTGGCCAGTATGAAACCCATGAAAATGTTTTCATTCCTTATTATTTGCTGTAGTGACTCATTGAATGTTGATTCAATGAGTTTCATTCTTGATTCAACACATTTTCGACCAAATGACTTATAATTTCAGTTAATATTGTTAGTTTCCAAAACAGGCTTACTTGACTCCGTTGGGGAAAATGAATGACAATTGGGATTCGAAGAGGAATTACGTTTTTATTTAAAAAACGGAAGCTCCCTCTGCTGGCCGTAGAAAGACTGGACCGAGGGCGATGCAAAAACAAGTATAATACAGTATATCAAATACATTCAAATTTAACTTTGGACATTTTAAACGACCACCCATCGTAAAAACAAACGAGAATTTTAAAGATTCAATAAAAAAACAACGATGTGGACGTCAGCGTCGTCTCGTTCTCATTTTTGAGTGTCATTCTAACACCCGCTGCAAGTGAAGCAGCCATTTCATGTTTTTTAGGTTTCAACGCAGCCCAACAACACCAGGCCTGCAACTAAACCAAAAGGGAGGATAGAGAGAACGAGAGATGGAGAAAACATGTGACGGCAGCCTCTTGGAGTCCTGTAAGTAGATTTTCCTCGTCAAAGACCACATGCAGCCGTCTAACTTTTGCACGTTGTTTTGTTGTGGCGCAGTGACTTATGGACATATCGACCTTTATCACTTCGGGTAAAAGACCAAACTTTCCGTTCTTCCGTCATCACAGCATTGCGAGCTAGCTAAAGCTCTTTCTAATAGAGGGGTGTGTGTTTGTACTACTTTCTCCTCTATTTATGCTAACACACAATTTTGCTGGTAACATTTTATGTAGCGCTTCTTCTTTGGGTAATTATGATACTCAAACCATAAACTGTTCATAAATGAGGCAGTTTGTAACAGGAAATTGTCAAAAGTACATATGTGCCCCACTTCCTTTTATCAACAATGGTATGTTCCATTCCATAGAGCAAAAAGGCTTTGAAATGTTTTTCAACTGTTAGTAATTATTTGGCATTTATTTTCATTTCATAACAATTAATACCAATAATTAATTAATTGATATTTTTCTTTTTTAAACTGGTGGTAGCGTTTGGATAAGTTTCCCGTTGTCACCACTAGAGACCAGCAGAGGCCCGCTAGTCAAACAAAAACCTATACCCATGAAGTGATTTACAGCACAGGCAATCTTTCATTTCTTCATATGGTTTTATGTGCCGCAGATCACATATTTGCTCAATATGTGTCAACTCGGCCCCTTTTTGTCCGCATATAACCCCTCGCTCTCTTTCTGTGTGTATGCTGACTGGGCTTGTGTTGCATTCACGTGTTAGGTATGCCGGTTGTAAAAAGGATTGTACTTGGTGCCCTGGTGAATGGAGGCAGCGAGGCGGACGACGATGGGTGTAATTCTAGCATCCGGCAAACGCTGACCTCCGTAGAACACGGCAGACCTGCAGGGATTACAGTACAGATGGCTTTTGGGGCGTCGGAGGTCAATGGGAGAAGTAGCGTCAGCGTGGCGCAAGGTGGCCAAAGTTCACTCAGAGAAGGAGAGCAATTGATATTTGCTTTCCGTGTTTCATAAGAAGTTGCAAGAGAAGTTGTTTGTCCTGTCTAGAGGGGTTTACATTAAGAAGCTGTTCAGTCTGTCCTTTGGTTGATGTCTGTTCCTGTCCTTGCATGTTATAATCATGGCCAGAACCCTAGAATTGACAAGGTTTGCAAGTACGGTGGCTGTTGAGGGGTAAAAGGCATTTGTCAACACAGTGTCATTCTTCTATGTCTCCCCTATTGGACTCGTGTGTTTGTTCTGTGAATCCATTTTGGAGTTCACAGTGTCCTATAAAGGTCATGATGGGAACAGATTGCTGTGTCTGGGTTGCCTGTTAGGTCTTTTACAGTCCGTGACATACACTGAAAAGGAACAAGGACACTCAATCATCCCTGTTGCGCCGAAATATGTCTATTTTGACTTCACTAGGGTCTCGTTTTAACCACATTTTCAGTCCTTGAATGCTTTTTAAAAAAAATTACATTTACTGTTATATAGCCAACGCATATTGGCTTAGAACAAGGGGTGAGGAACTTCTACTAGCTTTGCAGTTAGCAAACATAGCATGAGTTAAAATGTCATGTAGACTTTCTAATATTTCCCCTTTTTTCGCAATTTTGATTGTTTGTGCGTGCCACGTCCAGTCTCTCGACATAAGTATGTGGGCACTGTCTTTCTATTGGTCAATGCCGAAGAATCAATCGAAGGATGAGGTGGAACATGTCACAGGATGCGTCAAGACCAACAAAAATTCTACACGGGCTACAACACTAAATCAGCTACGAGACACCACGGTTGTCTGCGACACGTCTATCGGCTCAAAATCAAGCTACATTCGTATAGTATGACATCGAAATTACGTCCATCCTTGATGCTTTTCGTCGCAAAACGTTTGTCAGTCTAAGCGCTGCCTGAGAGCGCTCTCAAATCAGACAACAGGAAGTGGAAACCTACCCAAATCCAAACGGCAATTGCGCTAAACGTGGCTAAGCAGAAGAAACAACTCTCTGAAAATGCTCCCAAAGGAACCAGTTTCATGTTTGGCATTTGGAGTCTCCGATGTGCTGTTGAGGATCATTTGGAATCAGCCCCCTGTGGGGGCAAGGAAATTCTTTGGCCTCATTCCAGGCTGCTTTTCTGGCTTCCTTGTACAAGCTCTGGGACTGCGGCAGGCTCGGCTTCAAGGAATGTTGGGGGGGGGCGGACAAAAGAAGGGTCACTGACATCCCATCTCGAGTGGGAGGGGGGAGTCATGTGATTGTTAATTACTCAAGCGGTTGAAATCCACACTGGATCTACGCCACTTACCTCGTGTCCAAATTCTTTACCGTCTCAAATTAATCCCGAGGTGTCACGCAGAGATGAAGGGGATTGGCTGTGTTTGGAAATCCTTTATTCGTTTCGTACTCACTCGCTAGGGATTATTTATTTTTTTGGGGAGTGGGGGACAAGGGGAGGATTGGACCGCCAGCGGTCAGTCTGTCTCTTAGTCACTCGTCAGTTTGTCTGTCTGTCTTTTGGTCCCATGGTTCATGAAACCACCATCAGTCAGATGCTTAGTCTGCCGGTCTGTCTGTCTGTCTGTCCACGGGTTGGTCGGTTGGACTGTCTGTCAATCCGTCCCATGATCAGTTCTTCAGTCAGTTGGACAGTCAGCTGGATGCTCAGTTGGCCTGCTGTCATTAGGTTAGTCTGTCTGTCCTTAGGTTGATCGGTTGGTTGGTCTGTCACCTCCTCAGATGGTCACATTTCGTCGGCCTGTCTGTCTGTTCTTTGGTTGGTCTGTGAGTACGTATGTCTGTCTATCAATCGTCGGTCGGCCTGTCTGTCTGTCTGTCTGTCTGTCTGTCCACGGGTTGGTCGGTTGGACTGTCTGTCGATCCGTCCCATGGTCAGTTCTTCAGTCAGTTGGACAGTCGGTCTGTTGGATGCTCAGTCGGCCTGTTGTCATTAGGTTAGTCTGTCTGTCTTTAGGTTGGTCGGTTGGTTGGTCTGTCACCTTCTCAGATGGTCACATTTAGTCGGCCTGTCTGTCTGTTCTTTGGTTCGTCTGTGAATCGTCGGCTGGCCTCTCTGTCTGTCCGTCCAGTGATTGGTCGGGTGGACTATCAATCCCTCCAATCGTCCAATCGGTTAGTGTTTTTGTCTTTACTCCGCTTAGTCAGTCCGTCAGTCAGTCTTTCGGGTAACCTGTAAATTGATCTGTCTGTCTGTCTCTCCCTCAGTAAAAACAAGCCCGAAAGTGTTTGCTGTTTTAAGCCGCAGCTGTGCGTGGCCGCCATACAGCTGGACGGCGTCCCACTGATTTTCCCACGGGCGTCGTCTCCGTCCTGCCCTCTCGACTCTCAAGGGCGATGGTCAGATTTAAGAGCTTTTGTGAGGCCCATTCAAAAGACGTGTTTGCAAGAGCAAACAATTGCTCATCCTGTGCCTTAATGGCTTCTCGGGCTGCCCGTTACCTCCGCAGCGCGCCGATGTCGTCTCCCGAAAAGTGTGTCTGAGGTCAACCGGCCTGAAGGCCTATTGTTTGTTTGCTAATAGCGTGGCGGGGTCAAGGCCGCAGAGCTGTCTGTCTGAAGCGGGACAGTCTGCTTTGTTTATCCGGACGTGAGGACAGCAGAGGGGGGAAAATCTGAAGTTTCACGTTCTAAACAAAGGCGGCGGGGGCTCACGCAGTCCCTGGAGAGGGAAGTGTGCTCTGATATTATTTATTTATTTATTATTTTGTTTTGAGAAGAATTTTACATTAGAATTTTTAAGATGTGGAAAACAAGCTAATGTGGCCCCTTAAGTATCTGGGAAACCTTTTGGGTGACAGAAGTGGCATACTAAAAACAGACATCCTGTGGAAGCCTCACAATGAGCCACAAGTTCTAATCAATGGTTGGGATTTTTCAGTGCCCTCTAAATAATTAAATAACCATTAGAAGCTTGGTGTATCACAATTAAACAGATTTCCTGGTCTAAGAAGTAGGATCCACTCAATTTTAGTCCCCTTTGCCAAAATATACCGTGTTGTACTCTTGTGGCAGTGCTTTCTTTCTGATGATAGCTCATGCGAAGTCTCGAAATTGTCAGACAAACAAATTTTGTTTTGGTGATAGAAGTGGGGTGCCAAAACAGATTTGCACACCTCATTGTGAGGCAGTCAAAATTAATTCTGTATCATTTAATATTTATGATGATGAAACAGAAGTCACATTAATGAAATCAGATTTGCATCAAACCTACTTGAATTTCTTGGTTTTAGAAGTAGGATCCACTTTTTTTTTTTCACAGGTTTGCTTCCAAAGGTTTCGCACAACTGATCCATACCAAACTTTTGTGCCAGAACTTTCTGATTAAAATCTATGAAGCTGTGTGAGAGCCATTTTGGGTGAAAGAAGTGGGCAACCAAAATACACGCTGCCAGCATGAGGCAATTAGTGAAATATTTTAGAATGCGCTTGTATTTATCATAATGGCATCAAATTTGTAGCTCAGTAGATCGGAAATTCACAGGTTTCTCATTTAAAAAAAAAAAAGTTTAAAGTTTGATTTCACCTGTTTTCTGACTTTGGTCATGTGACATTCGCAAGGTGAGCTGTGATTGGTCAATACCTCAGCAACATTTTCAGTCAAACTGTCCGCCCTTGAGATGGATCAAAACGGTTGCATTTTGCTGCTTCCTTCCTTTTCCACCAACGCACTATTCATCAGAATGTGTGTTTAGACGAGCGGGGTCGAATAGGAAAATGTTTGACTTGACTTCCCCTTTAATTTTTTTTTTTTTTGGGCAGTGACACTCTGAAATTTTTCCTGTGGGGAAGATCATGCTGTGTCCATACAATAAGGACAAATAAACATTTCCGCGCACTCCAAAGAGTTCCGCACAAAGGAGTCTGGCCAGCCCTCTCACATCTACACAAGCGCACATGCTTGTTCTGGTGTCGTCGAAGCCCTCTCCGCATTACTGGTCCCATGGTTAAAAATTGTGAAGACGCTGCAAAAAAAAAAAAAAGGGGGGGGGGAAGAAACCAGTCGCTCACCTCCTGCTGACTAACGTCTAATTTTGTTTGCAGCAGCAGTGAGCGCGGGCCCGAAGGCCATTGTGTTGCATTTGTTTGCGTGGCCTCACTTGAAAGATTTCCATCGTTCTATACGCTGGGCACAGCGGGGACTGGAAGGTGAAAGCTCGGGGCTCTGCTCTTGCAAAATTTCGACCTTTCTTTTAGTGGGAATTTTCTTGAGGGTTTGTTTTTGTATTTTTAGGTCTTTTTAGTTCATATTTTGTATGTGTTTGTTATCGTTGTAAGTACCTCTAGTGCCATTTTTATTAATCTGAATATATCATTATTATATACAGCATTAAATTATTATGACAGTGGTACCTCTACTTACAAAATTAATTAGTTCTGGAAGAAATTTCTTAACTAGAAAGTTTTGTAAGTAGAGACGCGTTTTCCATGTAAATGCCCTAATCCGTTCCAAGCCCCACCCAAAATTCAGACATATGTTTCCTAAAGCATAAAAATGCATCAAAATGTGTAACAAATACATTTTACAATTAGATTATTGTGCAATAAAAGAGAGTTGCGCATACCTGTCATGTAAAAAAAAAAACAAATAATAAAGAATAAAAATGATGACATCATTGAACTCTTAACTGCATTAAGTTTTTTTTGCCCTCTTTAGTCCATGTTCTCTCTCAGAAGTGATTTTTGCATGGCGTTTTGTAAAAAAGATCTAATCCAAGGCTGTTTGCTTTTGTTGGCTTTTAACAATCCTTCGAAAATGTCCAAGGCAAACATCGGCATAGTGAGTGATCGTCGTACTGGTGAACACTTTTTCTGGGTGATTCACATTTACATAAAACTATCAGAACGCCTCATGGCCCGAGGGGCGAATAACAAGGACGCTGCATAGACACTTATCTATCGCTATACACATATGGACACATACATACGTACATCCCGCTTAGCCAATGGGATGCTAGGAAGAGGCTCGGTAATAGCCAATGGCAGAGCAGATTTAAGTATGTTGCGTTCAGTAAACTCGAATATGTGACGAGCTGCCCGTACTGTATTTTTACCTTTCGTATCTTGAAATTTCTTTTGTAACAAGAGACAATATTTTCCTGATGAAACGTTTCGTAAAAATTTCATATGAAGAGACTTCGTAAGTAGAGGTACCACTGTACTCATTATTCTGCGTTCATATTTGTAGCGTCGTATTGTTCTCCGTCTTGTCAAACTTCTGGTGTGAAGTTGAGGACAAGCGGAGGAAGGGCGTCCACGCTCCCAGTCAAATGAAGCTTTCCAGATGTTTGCGCCGAGGTCGTGACACCGAGCCTTTAAAACGAAAACAACCCCGCGCCGCCTCATCCAAAATACACCGTCGTTAACCATCATACTGCCTGTTATAGAACACGAATGCTACTTCATCCAAGGTTGGATCTGTAGTATATTGCGTCATTCGAGTGAGCGCATCCACATTAGTGAAGAGACAGACAGCCGAAATGATATAACGAGACAAGAGTTCAAGTCAGACAACTTTGATTTTGGTTCTGAGGATGGTCGCATACACAAACGCAAAGCCAGGTTAGGTTGACAGGAATAACACGAAGCAGCTGCAACCGGCCGAGCCCTCCGACGGCGGCCTTCTCGCTATCACGCTGCTTCCTGTGTGGCTTCCCTGTTTGGGCGGCGAAACTTCCCACAAAGTTCCCTCCCGGTTCGGACTAGCGATAAAGGTTCAAATGTGGGAAGAAAAACAGCAGCCAAAACATGAGGTATGCCGGCGCTGCTGTATCAGCGTTATTCCTTGAACGCTTTCCCGCGCGGCTCCCGCCGGGTTGTCGGCTTGCAATCATTCCCAAACAACAGGATTCCCTGGAGGAGGTCTCGTCTCGGTCTCCCGCTGCACCTGCGAGTCAACACTGAGCAGATGTGAACTTTTCAAATGTTGGTAACACGTACACTTGCCGAGGAATCAAACAGGATCGTTTATGATGCGCGATACTAAATCAAACTTGGATCTGGACCACATATCGTCGTTAAAATGACAGAATTTTATTGTTTAACCCTTTCATGCACACTGTAACCTGATAACATGATAAGCTGTCCACTGTAGTGGCCGCTGTCCCCGAAAGGGGTTAATTTCAGGATGACGAGTCATAATGCATAATTTCATGTTTGCATGATGCTATAGCTAACCTTTGATCCATGGTGTAACGATCCCATTTTCAATTTCTCGCATTCTGCCTCGCGGTAGGGAGCACATACGTACACACGAATATGCATGCCCGTGACTAATCATACTGAATATTATATATGCATGGCACTACATCCGAGGTTGGATGTACAGTACATAGATCCAATTCAGATTTTTTTTTTTTTAATCTCAGGATGGAGAGCATACACATGAATGATGTCACATTTTATTTTGTGGTCATGCTACTACTATATGTCATCTTAAATCCATACTACATTGTTCAAATTACCCAATTTGGACATCTAACACAGGATGGATCGAATACGCAAGATAATCCGTTCGTAAATCTCCATACTGGTTTTTACGATAGTGTCGTGGTGTGTGCTGGTGGATATATGCTTGGTATGCAAATAACCCAATTGCAATTTTATGTTAACCTTTTCATGCACCAAGAATGATCACCTGTAACCTGATAACATGATAAGTCGTCCACTGTAGTAACCGCTGTCCCTGAAAGGGTTAAGTGCAGACACGCAAAATCCATTTTAGTGGCTCTACATGTGCAATGGGAAATGTGTGACCTCCTGGATGCGAAAAGGAAAAAAAAAAAAAAAAGACATTTCCTCACTGCGGTCCCTGCGTGACCCTCTCGACTGGACATTCCTGCTGCCAGAGGGAATCATGCATCAAACGGGATGACCTTTGAAGTGTTTAGCATTGAAGCCGCCCAAAAATTGAAGCGAAACAAATCAAAGGCAGGAAGCCATTTTGGCTCCAGTTGGCTTGATTGTGATCACAAATGAAAATGACGCTTTGACAAATGAGCTTTATTGAAATCTGCACAATTTTAACAATTTGGAGGCAACATCCCCGCCCCCACCCCAAAGAAAAAAAAAATGACGCTCATTAAACTGAGCCTGTCAGGGGTCCGGCGAGGCGGCGGCGACACGTCATCACGCCTCCCTCACGTACGTCCTCACCGCCACCACGTCTCCCATGATGCACCTCTGCAGCAACACACACACACACATACAACACCATGAGCCCAATGGGTCACAATCACTACAGATTACAAATACTTTTGAAAATGTTGATTTAATATCTGCAAAAATTGTACTCTAAAATAACAATTTAATATTCTATAAATATGTATAATTTGTTAATTTGAGCGAATACTAATAAACTCCAAAGGAACATGTTATCTCATAAATATGAAAAATAAAGTAAATGCATGTTGCACATTTAAAGTTATAGCCATTTCATCATTTGGAAATGTATATTAAAAAATATACAAATATTACTTTTTTTGGGGGAGGGAATTTTTTTCCATATTAAAACATCTTCATTTTTCAACTATCCATCCGCCCATTTTCTAATCCACTGATCCTCATGTGGGTGGTCTTTGGCAGTAGGCGGGATACACCCTGAACTGGTTGCAAGCATCTTCAATTTGTACTTATAATATCTTTATTTTGTATCTTGACAATATGGACTTTTACCAGATTTAAATTTAAATTCCTGAAAAAAAAAAGAACTGATCGTAATTTGAAGAAACATAAAAATGTCTTCCTTTAGTATTTAGATGTCCTTAATTTCTTATGTTTACTTGATAATTTTTAAGAGAACGTATGGCTCAAACAATCAGAAAAATATTTGCTTTGCATCCAGTGTGTGTTCACTTATTGATGTGACTAACACAATTTTTAGTATTCCGAAATTTATTAAGCAATAAATATCTTTAGCATTAAAAGAAAAAAATATTTTCTTCCCCAAGCGCACGATAAATCAAAGACTTCAATGTGCTGGTTGAATTACTTACCGCTATTAATTTGCCATCGGTCACTTCTCTCTCGATGCTCGTCTCTTTGCCGTCCCAGCTCTGCTTCTGCACAAGTTTGCCATTTTCCAGGCTGATGACGGTCTAAACACGCACACACACACACGCACACACAGAAAGAGAGACCAGCCCTCCGGCTAAGTGGACGCACGTATGCACGCATGCATGCACCCACTCGAGAAGAACGAGAGAAAGCAAGTGTGGGGTTCGAACCGACCCGCGTCTTCCTGTCGTCGGCGGTGGTCTCCTCGAAGGGCTCGTTGAGCTTGAATTTGATCTCGGAAGTCTTGAACGTGCTCTGCGTCTTCATGCTCACGGTGCCCTGCTCGTCCACCGTGAAGATCAAGTTGGGCTTGGTGCGGTTGCCCACCTGCCGGATGGCGAAACCGACGCCTGCGCACCAGCACAAGCGCGCAGCAAGTCAACGACGTCCCATTTGTGAGGAGAAAAGCGCAGGTACGTGGACATAAAACCAATATTGCAGAGGGGATTTCTTGAACTATTCCTAGTTGCAGTTTAACAAAGTTCGAAATAAAAAAAATAATAGGGTGGCTCATACTACCTTGTGTGTTTTATATACTTGGCCAATAAAGATTTTTCCAATAATAATAAAGAATAATCTTACCAATTGCTTTCATATAGTCGTCAAAGTTCTCGCTGGAAACCATCTTCCAAGTCCCGACAAACTTCTCAACCATTATTGCAAGTATTTGTTTTGGTTTTCTGGTGATATTCCAAATTCGAGTTCCAAAACTCCCAAATCTGACAGTATAGTAAACGCTCTCAGTATTTATGAAGGGCGAAGGCCCAATCAGAGCACGAGACGTCATAGCAATGAGACGGGAGAGAAAGCCCGCCCCCCGGCTTCACCGGGTTGCTACTAGCATCTTTGGCTAACATTGCTAGATGGCAAAGTAACGGTAGTAGATTCAACTTTATTCGACATTAGCGGTAAGTATCACTTTCGACATATTTTACAAAAGTACAATGTCAGAAACGTGTGTTTTGACCATATATAGATATACAATTCTAAAGTGCAAAAGATACAATTGAAGTAACACAATATATATAAAAAAACAGATCAGTCAAGACAACGATCAAGACATCCAGAAGATATGAATATAAAGGAGAAAAAAGTTACAATGGCAAAGAGAGAAAAATATTGTGCTTCAACATGGGGTTAAAAGATTGTATGAACACCTTTAAATTACTGCAGATATATAGTTTTTGAGAAAATGCAATGTATTGTCTAAATTATTAATAAAAGAAAGTCAAGGATGGATTTCTTCCATGGAATTTACAACAATGAATATGATATTTTGACATTCGTACCAAAAGATTTATCAGATAATACGCATTATTGTTTTCCATGCAATCTTAAAAAACACAAATTTTTGCAGGCAGTGATGACACCCTTTTCAATATTAATGTGAATAAAATCACACCATTTCTGCTAAAACAAACAAATATATTGACTGTTCTCACATAAATGAACAATAGGGGTGTTCAATGACAGTCATAAGGAACTCTGTACTACGACTTAGTGTGAAGTTAAGATAAGATAAGATAATCCTTTATTTGTCCCACACTGGGGACTGAATGACTTCAAATTGACCTATTTTGTAATTCATCATTTGTTTGCGCTCACTTTCTTTTCTCATTTTAATGAATAAAAATACTTCCAAGTCACATTTGTATACATTTTTTAATTTTTCATCTACTTTGTCATTTATTTTCTTTTTTTAATTTTATTTTACCCTCTGTCTATCTGCACTGCATTCTCATGCATGTAAAACTTCATCATCCCGTGTGCATGCTTCATGTCGCCTGCCATATTCCCGCTAAACGCCGACCTCCGGTTCACTTCCGTTTACGAGCCTGGTGGCCTTCCCTCGTTGATGTAACGGTGCACCATTCACTAAGAAGGCAGTAAAAGTGTGCATGGGATAATGTTGGGCTTTTCAAACCCTCGAGTTGTTGACCTCAGCTGAACACAAATAACACCGTGAGGCGACGTTGACATCCCAAATGATCGCTGCCGCTTGCCATTTGCCGGTCCGGTACGGGATGGAGGATGAAATTTTAATTAGCTCAGCCGATTGCGATTCTCGGCATGATTCGCTGTGGGCATGTCCGCTAAAACTTTGACAACTCCCTGACTATGCGTTCAACATGCTAATTACCAAATCTTGCTTGGGTGGCGACGGTGATTATGTCCTCGTACTCTTCTGTAAATCCCCGTGATGGGACGATTAAATGGGCAACGCTTGCTTCCCCTTCAAGAATAAAGTCAGGCAGGAACGAGTACTCCCAAACATCAAAAATTATAGCAGAGCTGTAGAAATGCAAGTTGGGACAGTGCCATGCGCTGGTGTCATATTGTCACCCAGCCATAAGGGCTCTACTTGGATATGTTTCAGAGAAATCTCACAAGAAAAAAAAGTGTTCAACGTGCTTGGATGATGGGCATGAGGCTTTGATAACAGTTTGAAATCAATGAATGATCATTTTAATAATTGTGATTTTAAAATGAACCAGGAAGACACGTCAGAAACACTCGAGTGTTCTTCTGGATATGGACAGGACATTGTTGCCTTTCTGCCCAATGCGTCTTTTCTCTTTCAGCATTGTGACGTATATCTTGGAAAAGGAAGTTTTGCAACTTACCCAGTTTCACCCTGCACATATTTACGGCACACATACACACACACACACACACACACACACACACACACACACACACACACAGAGGCAATATCTCAAAGTGACGGCAAGATTGGAGAAGGCTCCAACATTAAGGCGTGAGGCAGATGGTGTCCCATATTGGTCGTGATGG
>CAAKHF010020114.1:0-17214 GCA_901007745.1 Hippocampus kuda | reverse complement strand
AAAACAGACCGTTTTTAATGAGTAGACGAGGTAAAAAATAAACTGTCACGTTGCAAGGTGGTGGTGGACCCCAAAAAGCAGGCAGGAGGGAGGAGCAGGGTGAACTTGACGAATTGTATTTAATAAAACACAGAGAAAACTGAATCCAAAACAAAGGGCTAACAACCAAAACTAATCCAAAGTAGCAAAATAAAACCGTGACTGTGGCAAAAAACTAACAGGAACAGAAGCATGACAGAAACAAACATGACAGTTGCAAGCAAACAGCAACAATGACCCGACAGTGAGTGGTCGGGCTGGGAGTCCTTTTATAGGACTAATTACCTAATGACCAACAGGTGTGCAGCTGCAGGAGGGAGCCCTAGAGTGCCACCTGTTGGTCCCAAACCGAATCATGACATAAACATTCGAAGGGTGCACGACTAATTCATTTCATCATTTTATTTAATTATATTTAGAATAGTTTTCACTTTGTATGTGATTTAAGTTATGATTAAGAAACTGATTTTTTAAATAAAAGATTTCCAAAGTGTATGAAAAAAGATTTCAGTTTGATCATTTTTAAAAAAATTTTACAAGAACAAATGAACAAATAATCGAATGGGTTCACTTAATAAATACATTTTAATAAACCAATGTAGAAAGAAACTGTTCAATTAATGCAACAAATATTACAGGATTTTAGCTCATGTCACTGTTCGGTGGGCCAGATTAAATAACAGAGCAAGCCATACGTAGCCATACTTTTCCTACCCCTGCTCTAGTCCGTTGGATTTTAGGTTTTAATGACATAATCCTAGTTACCTCCTAGTCAAATATGAAATTGCAGATTGTTTTTGAGAAGTGTTAGCTAGCCGGTTCGCTGCTAGCAAGTAATGCTGCATCAGTAGGAAGTGGGAGTTTTTCAACCTCTGGAACGGCACTCAAAGTGGGAGGTCCAAATCGCAAAGTCAGAGAAAAAAATATCCACCCCAAAACATCATTTACAAGGTTATAAAACAATATTTACCTATCTTTCTGGAGTCTTACGTTCATGTGCAGTGGTCACAACTGTTACAGTTCGAGTGGGTGTAATCTGACTTCCCACTTTTCTATAATGCAGCACGAGTGAGGTCGCATGACCTGACAAATACTGTTGTGCTAATTAGCATGATTAGACAAAAACTACTTCACTACTTTCCACATACCAATTTCGATCCTGCATCTGGAAATGCTAAAGCTTCTGTTGCCACACACACACACACACGCACGCACGCGCACACGCACACGCACACACACACACGCACACCAGTGCTTGCAGAACAAACAAACTCACACATAGTGCTTGTTGTCTCACCTTCTAACTGACCTCCACGCGAGAACAAACCACAGTTTGCTCTTGCTGAAGTCGCAATGTGCTTTTCGGACAAACAATGAAGCATTCGTTTGACCCCTTGGTTCAAAGAGGAGCCTGCAGGACAGAGTGAAAAGCACGCAGATGGATGCAGTGAGTCGCGGCAAGAAAAAGCAGATCATAAGCGGCAACATTCGATTTTGTTTTGTCTCTTCTTTGTGTTTTGAGCTTCACCACCTCACGGCATCCATCTTTTTTGTTTTTGTTTTGTGCTTTTGCAAATGCCAACCTAGGGCTCGTTAAGTATTCAAGGAGGAAATATGTGCCACTTTTACAGCCTCAAATGTAGCACATCTGCTGGGGATAACGCTCGAGGGGGGAGAGTGGCTGTGAGTCTCTTTGAGATTGTCGAAATTCAGATGCAGTACATTTGTGTCATTTTGTCGGCAAACGTGGACTCATGCACCATTTCCCCCTTGAATATTTAATCGGGGCATGCTAATGAGTGAGAGAAGACACGCTAATGCAAATTAGCCGACAACGAGAGAGACAGACTCATTTTCTTTGGTAGCTGTAATGACCGAAGGACAAATTTGGCGACACGGTATGACGCATCTTAACCCGCAGGCCTGAACTTTTATTCAAATGCCTTTTATCGTGTAATATTTGTTCAAAAAGTTTCATCTTGCTCATGGCAGCAGAACTTTTTCACTTGACCTCGGATTGCGTCTCTTCCTGGAGATCTCTTAACTTCTGCTACTTGACTATTTTGCGTGAATTAAATATTTATATATCTCCATTCTTGCAACATCGGTCTGTGTTCCTACTGTCAGCAGCTAGTTGTGCGATTGTCCCCCGGACCTGTGAAACTTTACGATGGCATTTGTTCCTTCTTTGCTGGTAATCTGACACTAAGAGGAACTTGGAATACATCAGGAAGACTCAAGAGGCAGGCATGGTTGTATTTCTTGCACGGAGAGTGCGCTGAGACATGTCTCGGTTTACAATCTCGGAGTAGCTCTTGCAGCTAGCTAAGATGTGTAAACTGTGACAGTCCCTGAACGGCTCTGAAGAAACCACATTTGTCTCCTTGCATTTATTGGAAGGATGTGCCTGATACACGATCTTCTAAGCGGGTGTTGGGGAGTTTTTCACATGTTTCAGAACAGCAATGAATTCTCCAAATGGTTCATTCAATCAGAACACAGTTCATTCCTGAGGTGGTTAGAGGGGTCATGCTCGAGGTCAGTGGTCCTTGATTGCAGCCATTGACGTCCCACAGTGCGTCGTCTTGGGGTTGATGTGAACCTTCATAAGCAGCAGTTAACTTTTATTAGAAGCCGTTAACTCCCTCAAAGGATGTTAACTTCAAAGCAAGAACAGGAACCTACTGGCCTCTCCCAAAACAAACAAATCACAGTATAATAAATAAATTAGGTTTCTGCAAGGTCACAGTTTGGAACAAATCTTTTGTAGTTACATTGAGAGTACCGTATTTTTCGGATTATATGTCACTCCGGATTATAAATCGCACCAGCCAAAAAATGCATAATTAAGAAGGAAAAAACTTATAAGTCGCACTGGAGTATAAATCGCATTTTGGGGGGAAATTTATCCAAAACCAAGAACATACATGCCATCTTGAAAGGCAATTTAAAATAAAAATAAAATAGAAAACAACACGCTGAATATGTGTACGATATGGTAACGTTACATGACGCATAAACAACGAACTGAGAACGTGCCTGGTATGTTCAAGTAACATATTAAGAGTTATTCAGATAACTATAGCATAAAGAACATGCTAACAAGTTCACCAACCATCAATGTCACCCCAAATCACTAAATCCAATGGAATTTTCATCCTCTGTGTCACTTTAAAGCAACTCCACCAACTCCGGAGGTAGAAGATGCAGCGCATCCTCTTCTACGTTGCTTACATAAGACTCATCGTGGTTTTATCAACACAGGTTCTAGAGCGGCCTCTTGTGGTTTAACGTAAAAATAACATGTGAAATGATATACTTTAATAATGTGTTAATAATTTCACCCATAAATCGTTCCAGAGTATAAGTCGCACACCCAGCCAAACTATGAAAAAAACTGTGACTTATAGTCCGGAAAATACGGTAAATATGGGTTAACTTATGAACATTTATTCTAACAGTATTACTCCCATCTTGAATAAAACGGCGAGTGAAGATAAGGGTCTGACATTGTGTGAAAAAGGTGAGAGCAGAAATGAAGAAATTGGAGCAGATCATGTCCGGTAATGAAGGCGGCAGGTCGTTGGAGGTTAAGGATCTTTATTTTAAAGGAGAACTCTTGAGCATAATTGGAAGCCAGTGAATGCTGTGAAAGACGCGCTATGATGTGAGCATGAGCCCGAGTGTGGATCTTTTTCCCCTGAGTAAGGTAGAAACGAGAGCGGGAAGGACAATGAGTAGAGATGGCGATCGAGGCCAAAAGGGGAGGAAAAAGGTTCCAGGTGGGATGGCAGGACGGGGTAAAATAATGGGTGAAGATTCAAGAGGAGTGTGCGCCAAGAATATTTCAATGCACCCTGGGATCCCACTGACACATCAGCCGGAGTCAACTTACTGTTTTAATTTATCAACGTCAAGGAGAACAGTTGGGAGTATGTTGTGCCGGAATATATAGCGGCGTGAGAAATGGAGTGTGAGCAGAGCCAAACACTTTTAATAAGCGCAATATATAAATGAGGTAGAAAATAATGAGGAAACCTGGATCCAGCTAAAAGGAATACACCAAACACGCAGGAGCACCAATGTTGTGATTGTGTCAAAGTCAAGCGGCTCCGTGTCGGTGCATATTCCAAATTGCCCCGGAGGTTTTTTTTGTTTTGTTTTTTTTAGGGGTTGGATTTTGCCCCAAAAACACTGTGAAAGATAAACATTTTGGTTCTCTATGGGGCCTTCTCTACCGTTGCCAAGTGTAATTTAATTTGAAGCCTCGTCGGAGAATACAAATCTACACTGATAAAAAACGAGTACTTGTTGACAAGTTGAACGAGGTGAAGTGAGTTGAATATGAATAAGTGGCACTATTTTTTTTTTTTTAACTCTTCTGCCAAGTGACACCAGTTAGATGTTTCATGGCAAAAAAACAAAGGGGGGAAAACGAACAAAGACATCTTTGATGGATAAAATAACTAAGTATTCACTCTGACCTAAAAATGGCGAATGATAAATGAGGTCTTCTTGTTGCATCGTTTTCTTTGTTATGACAATAGATGCAGGATGGAAATACCCCAAGTTGGAGTTTCATCCTTGCAAGAAAGAATAGAAATGATCCGGGGTGGATGAGAAATGCAGTACTGTACACAGGGTCCACAAATGACAAGATCTGCATAATTATTCATTTTATTTTAATTTAACTGTTATTTATCTAGATAAAGCAACTCAAAGCAAATTCTCATTTGTGATGTCGACCTGGTAGCAGACAGCAGAGCAAAAAAAAAAAGACAAATACAGCAAACTGTACAGTGTGATATAGTCACATAGTTCATCGACCTCCCAAACACACAATTCTTTACAATGGCTTGGACACGTTGAGCCCAATGATGCTTCACCACATCTAAATTCAAGGATTTGATTTGTAACCTGTTATTTGCATAATAATAATAATAATAATAATAATAATAATAATAAAGTAGTACTTGTATGAAAACATAATGACCCACGTTGTAAAATAGCAACCTGTCACCATTTTGAAGTATTATGTGTGCTTCATTATCTTCCCTTTGCCATTTTAAAAGTTAACCACACTGTTAAAAAGTTAGCAGCGGCGTGTGTCAATTTTAACACCATGATAACAGCTGGTAAAAGTTGAAGTTTTCAACAACAAAATAACTTCAGGTTAACGGTCTGTTAAATCTACTTTATCAGGGTCTAAAAAAATAATAATAATTGAATTTTAGAAAGAACCAGCTCTGGAGTCACTGTCTTTAAAAACCAAATACAAGGCCGAAATATTGGGATGCTGATCAACTCAAACCTGGCTTTGAGCAATCATATCAAATCAATGACTAAAACATCTCCAGATTGGAGGGTTGCATGCGCCAAGCCGATCAGGAGAAACATATCCATGCTTTTATCTCCAGTAGACTTGATTGATGTCACGGTCTTCTGACTGGACACCCTCAAAAGAGCATCAACCAGCCGCAGCTCATTCAGAGCCCCAGCGATGGAAAAAAATAAAATAATCGGATGGATTTTGCTGCTTAATTCATATGCCGCAAACGCAATATTGATCATAATACCGTGCTTGTATTAGTGGTGCCGCATATAACATCACTGCAAAGAGAATTTTTGACTTGACTTCGCTTTTAAGCACAATATATTTTACATTTAATCTTTTATCATTGTTTCTTTTCAAACGTGTATTTAATTGAATCATGAAGTACCTTCTCTTATTTTCCGTCAAAATAGGCATGAAATTGTGATCCAATTAAATTTATTGAATTGTCAAAAGATTCACACCATGTCTCCTAATTTCACAGATAGGCCAGCTCGGTCTCCATGGCAAATTTTCTTGACAGTGTTTACACATTACAATTGCAGCGCTGGTTTTGCTGAGATGAATCGTCCTTGCCAACACGACCACTCATCAACATATCCCGGATTGTCGGTGAACCGAAACGGAAGCTCATTAACATACATAGTATTGCCAAGACAAGAAGTCTCCTTGCCGATGGGTTAGCGTGTGTGTGTGTGTTTTGAGGTTCCTGAGTGATCGTTGCACACCCTTCGGGCTTCTTTTGGACCACGGTGTTTTTCCACAGCACCGTCAAGTACAAGACACGCGTCACACGGCCTCCAACATCTCCTCTCCCCTCTCACCGTGTCCGTCCTTTGCCCGCTTTCATCCTATCATGTGTGCCCTTCGCAAGCTGTCAACAGGAAGAACAAAGTCACCCCTTCGCTCTCATCCCATATTTCTGACTCCTGTGCTCTCGTCATCACAATATTGTGATTAATAAATAGATAAATACCAGGGTCAATATCACTTCAAAGTGCCATTGTTGTCCTCGTCGGAATCACTCAGTCATCATGAAAAGTTAGCGGCGTAATGAAACTCTGAGGTCTTGTTATAAGTGGCCAAATATTTGGAAACAAGCAAGTACAATGAATGATAAGTCTCTAAAAATATGTTTTGTTCATTTTATTCCATTTTTTTGACTTTTGGCATGAACCAAACACTCATCTGCTAACACGTGGCTAAACAAGACTAAATAAAAAATAATATACTGGTGTATATGTGTATTCATGTAGTTCTATTGTCCACAACAAGTTATTTGATAAAATGCATCATTTTAATTGCGTATGTTCCATTTTAATAATTGCTTTCCTCCGATTAGAAGCTCCCATTATGTGTACATCTGGTGGCCACCATTTTTCTTCATTGTGTTGGCTGCGTTAAAATTCAACTGGCCATCGGCGGAATTGCGTCTGGCCCCGGTGCATCCTGAGGCGACCATGGCAGCACAATGACTCAGTCGCCCTGGAGGAAAATTTGTCCTTTTTTTTTCTCTTCCATGGTGATGCTCGGACTGACCAGCATGAAGCTGCGGTTGCCCACTGTTTGTTTGTTTTTTTTCTTCTTTTACGAAATCCACTTTCATGGGTGTATATGTGCGGCTGCCAATTAAAGCCTAGAAATGTAGTTGTCGCATGAGTGAAATTGATGTTTCTGAAGCTAGCCAATCACAGCACAATTCTATTTCTGAAATGCTTACAAGTGCCTCCAAAATCAAATTGAAGCAGTTCATTCCTCAACTCCACTGACTTCTAGCAGACGCCATCAATCATTTTGCAGCAGTTGAGTGGGCGTGTAGGAGTCACTAAGTGGGCGCATGCCATCTAATTCACATCTGCTCACTTTTGCAGGCCTTTTACCTTTCAAAGCCAATTGCAGGCCAATGACAAACTGCGTGGATGTCAAACATAAACCTTGACACAGGCTCAGTTTGACATATGTTCCACATTAAAAGGTGGGGAAAAAAATTTACTTTAATGGAATGCGATCTTGAACGTGTCCACTCTATCACAGTCAAATATCAGTTTATAAAGAAACCTCTGAGAAATTCCAAATATTGTTTTGGTTTTTTTTTGTCTGTAGTCCAGGGTTTATTCTCGTCCAACTGGGAAAGGCTCTAGCTCACCCCCAAACAGAATGAAGACGAGACGTACACAGGATGGATTTCTGTCTGGAGTTTGAATTGACAATATTCACTCGGCTCTAAATCAAACATTCAAATTGGCTCCATTCAAGCTTATAAAAAACAAGCTTTTGTCTTTTTCAAGCACTTTCGGTATCTTTGCCAATGTTATACAATGTTGTCATGAAAACGCGTGTGTGCTCTCAAATCAGTAAAATAGCTTTCATGACTGTTCTCCATCAGTGGCCTTGTAAAAACGAAGTGAATAATTTGTTCAGACAAAAGTGTGAGTTGATTGGAAACGACTGCAAAACATTCCATGGATTACAAATGACAACACAAAGAAAATCTGTTTGTTGTTTTGTATTGGATGCGCCCGCCGAAAATGGATTTGTTGATGTCTATGAATGCAATGTTCATTTGGAGCAGATGTCATTTTGTACAGCACATGCTTCTGATTTGTATTTTTTTCTTCTAAAGGATTTTGAGCAACAATTTATTTTGCATTTCCCCTATTCCCCAACTGAATTGACTTTGAAAAGAAAAAGATAAAAATATACTGTCACATCCGTTGGCCATTTTTCCATCTGGTAAATCTTACATACAAAAAAAAAAAAAGCTAAATTGTTCTCCCTGCTCACACGCTTGGCATCTGTGGATTTTCAGCAGATGGGGTTACTTTTACCCAACGTCGGGTTAATCATTTTGATCCGGTAGATTGGGTTAAAGCTTTTGTCAGGCTGACGATCTGAAGCCAGTTACCATATTCGACAGCTTGGTTGTGTCGTGAAATTAAAGTAAATTTAATGTACTGTAACATTGTGAGAAAACGGTGGTGACTGGATGGCTCAGTGGGTAACACCGCTGTATCTGGACTCAGGGATCGGGCGCAAATTCCGCCCACCTAGACAAAATGGCTGGGTTGAAACAGTGCTCTCCTGATCACCTGGTAACCAATTTCTTGGTAGCTTTGACTCATCGGTATCAGTACGGGTAGTTTTGAAGCCTTTGTTGGATCAAAATCATGACTCAAAGTGCTGGGTCAAATCCTTCACCCAATGTGGCGCAGTCCTTTTGGGATCCTGTACTTGGTATTTCACCAAATTTGGCTTACCGTTTTTTCCGCAATATAAGGCGCACCTTAAATGAATTGCATATTTTAAAACTGTTTTCATATCTAGGGTGCACCGCAAAAAATCAGTTTCTCATTATAATATAGCATAGAATTGAGGCTACAATAGTGGCTGTGGTTGAGTTATCAATCCACGAAATGGAGCTAGGCTAAAGGGAATACAATACAATACAGATTTATTTATATAGCGCTTTCACAACCACTGTAGCTGTAATAAAGCGCTTTACAGAACATTCAAAATACTACGTCCAAGAAATCAGAATATTGAGCCGTATATAAGGCGCATCAGATTATAAGGTGCACAGTCGGCTTTTGAGAAAATTGGATGCTTTTAGGTGCGCCTTATAGTGCGGAAAATACGGTACTTTTAACCAAGCAGTTTTTAGAGTGTGTATAAGCCATTCATCCATCCATTTTCCGATACGCTTTATGCTCACAAGGGTCGCGGTAGATGCTGGAGCCTATCCCAGCCGTCTTCGGGCAGTAGACAGGGGGCACCCTGAACCAGTTACCAGCCAATCGCAGGGCACACAGAGACAAACAGACATCCGCGATCACACTCACATCTAGGGACAATTCCGAGTGCTCAATCAGCCTGCCATGCATGTCTTTGGAATGTGGGAGGAAACCGGAGTACCCGGAGAAAACCCACGCAGAGCAGACACGTGATGTTGAGAAAGGTGCTCGTAAATCAAGTTGCGCCTCTGGTCTTGATTGGGCTTTTGCATCCGTTTTGATCGGGGCACCGTGGTTGGTTTTCTTCTGCAAGGAGATGATGGGAGAATGAGGAGTGAAGATTCAAGGAGTTGAGAGAGATAAAACAGAGATGCAAAGATGGCCCTGGAATAAAGAAGAGTTGATTGTAGAGGCTGGCGTGGGGCCATGAATAAAACCGAACGACCGCAAACGACGAATCCTACTGTCAAACAAGCGGCAGGGGAGCAGCTTTTGTATAAATCGGTTCATTTATTTCGACATTTTCTCAATTGCAAACACTGTGCGTGACGCTCTGCTGGTATGCGTGATACATACATACAACATTGTGGCTCCAAACCATGTTTTGTTATGTAAACAAACTTCACAGAGTGCATTTGCTGCTTCTAAAATATTCATTGTTGTGGTGTTTTTTTTTTTAATGTTTTTTGAAAGAGGACCGCAGGCCACCAGTAGATCATCTGTGGCTTTGGCTGCTGTCCGACCTCGCCGTCCTGCTTCAGTAGCACACAACTGGCGTGTGTTTGTATCTGTCCGCTGGGGAGTATTGCAGGAAACGTTTGTGTGTGTGTGTGTGTGTGTGGCGAAATGATTGGCAAGTCCTCTCAACTCAAGGTGCTGTTCACTGTCACATTGTGGAACCTTCACGAACCTTCACAATCAATTAATGTCTTGATTTGTAGCCAAGAGGTGAGGAGGAGCGTCTCTGAAGGCTTCAAGGGCACATGGTGGACCAGAGCAGGATTTTAAACATTCATTACCTCTATTTGCCATCAACTATGCATTTCACAAAAGAATCCAATTTGGTACATGATATATTTTTTTCAGGTCCAAGTGTTGTATTTTTTTCTTCATCCTTTTATCTATTTTTTTTCTTTTAATACATGTTTAAATGCATACATATGCCCCCCCCCCAAAAAAAGGTGAAAAGAATCCTGCATTCCAAAAAAAAATGAAGTGAACCTCAGTGTAACCCACACTCGCGGTGGGCCTTGATTAATTTTTGAAACACTCTAGCGGAGCAGTTATACGTTAGGTAATAACAGTGTTCAGTGCGAGACTGCAGGCATCGCTTAAGAAAACTTCCAACCCCAAGACTTTACTTTTCCACTCAAGAAGAAGAGCGAGCATGTCTGGAAAAAAGCCAGGACCCATTTTGCTCAAGAAAATTGTGTCTTTCGGGTAAAATAAAGTCAGGACGGAGATTAGATGCTCACCAATTTTCCACATAAACCCGACTGCCTGTTTTGCCGAGTCAGCCACGAAAGATTAAAACCCAAGTCGCCATGATAACACGGACCTCAAAAGTACACAAAGAGCCGACAGTTTGAAGCGCATGACGAGTTATTACATTTATGTCCTCTGAAAACACGGCTAGATTCAACGCTGAATAGTGTTTACATTGAATCTAGTCTTTTTCTGTCTTATGGATTTTTTTTTTTGTGACTACACCACCTGACACTGCAGCCTCTCGTTCCTGTTGGACTGTGACTTTTTCAACTCATAGTTCAGAACTTAAATTAAGATGTTGGACGTGGAGGGCAGAATGGGATCCCTTACTTCATCTGGCCCAGTGATAGGATCCCCGGAACTCACCCTTCCCGGCAAACTGAAGTTTATCCCAAGTTTATAACTTTGGGCTGGAGCAAATACCTGATGTGAATTTGCCATTCCGCTCGTGGTTAGAGAACAGCAAAAAATATATATAAAGTGCGAAATCACCTACGCATTGAAAAAGTTGAATGTCTATTTTTAAAAGTTGATCGGTTACCCGGAGACATTACGATGCATTTTTGGTTCATCCTGAAATGTCACTTGAAAGCCGATTACGTAACTTTTTTGTAAAATAGTGTAATTTAGGATCGGGTTTTTCCTTAATTAAAAGGTCACAAAACTTTTATGGGCTCTACTTTGGCAAACTTTTTCGTAAAGGACATTTCCTGTTTGACAAAATTACAAAAATTATGAACGGATTATGGTCGAGTCAAAACTCGGTTTTTGAACGTCTCCGTTCTCGACCAAATCAGTTTTCGACCAAAAAAATTTGAGATTTTTGCACCTCGGATTACGACCGAAAACCGGTCTTCAACCAAATTGTGCAAACCCGAATATGCCACTTGACTCCTCTCGTCTTGACGCTTCCTTGTGTAGCGATCATTGTGAGCAGACGTGTTTGTTGTGATTTACACAAATCTGACTGTGCATTGTGTATTAGCCCCTAATCATGGGCTGATAAAATAGTTTCGGATTTCGAACAAATCGCTTTTCGAACAGCCTTCTGGAACGGATTATGGTCGAAAACCGAGGTTTTCACTGCCTGAGTGTATTATTATCCAAGGCAGATTTTCTTCTATAAGTTATCTCTTGTAGGAGGACAGAAGTGTCCTATGAGTTTCTGTGAAGCACTTTAGTACAGAAAGTACAGAAATATTATATGAGCCGAAGGCCACGCATGCCAGGCAAATGATAATCATCGAGAGGGATGGAAAAGTAGCTTTGTGCTGTTCGTTATAAGCGCGTTGAACGAGCGGCTGCAGGTGTCTACCAAGTCTAGACATAATGATTGCTTGTTAGTTCTTCTTCCTCGGTGCACAAAAGCACTGATTCCAGCTAATTATTTTCGAGGAGCAGACGCACAGGCGACCTTAAAGGTTTCATTCCGTCACCATGAATGTGCCCACGTTGGTGATGTATCTGTCCCATTTTACAGCTGACTGTTATTCTTGTGTAGGAATCGAGATGCAAAAGACAACAGCCATTTCAAAAAGGCCCGATAAAGTTTGACTTTTCACAAAACTCGACCGGCTGGCGAAATCAAGGTAATTGGTGTGCTTTGAATGGGCATTTGCTTTGCTCTCTCCATTGTGAGAATGTATGGAAATTCTCTGTCTGCACCTTTGTCACGTGTCATATTACAACGTGAATTCTTTTGGTGACATTTGGTCATTTCCTTGAAAAACTGTCAAGCGTCTTCAATTTTAAGAAAAAAAATAACTTTGCAGCGTTATTATCCATGGAAAGAAATGGAATCAACCTGCAAGAACAACATATCACAAAATGGGGCGAAACTATTTCAATCACAGTATAAAAGTTACCCATCCAAACATAAAAAAGATGCAATAATGGTTCAAAAAATTTTTTTGTGTCACTCATAAAAGCAATTAAAAACTAAAAAAAAAAAAAATAATAAAAGAGGTTTCAAAGCAGAGCAAACTTTTTCTGCTAAAGGGCTGAATTTTGATTGGAGCATTAATGGGCTCAGAACACCATGAGATGAATCATACATCCGAAACACAAAAGTACAATGTGTACAATAAAAGTTTAAATGGATCACTCAGCCTTTAAAATGTCAGCTGAAATGTGGAGAACAGTGATATAAGTGAGGCTGTTGCAGAATGTCAAACAGACATTTGTCGCATGGCAACCACGAGATATAAGCATCACCTCAGCCCTTCACCCCTCTGCTCAATCCTGCCGGGATGTTGAACCCGGCCGCTCGGCCATGTTGCGCACCCACTCGCTGAGCCCCTCTGTTAACTCTGCGGGACTTGTCGGCAGTCAGACAGCTCGCTTAGGAACACGGACGGACAGGCAGATGAAATGCACTTTTATTTTCACTACCGTTTGCTCATGTGAGAACGCCTTTGTCCGGTTAAGTCTAAATCCTTATCTGGACTTAATATTGCCATTTTCACTTTCTTTTTAAGGAGGCGTTTCGACGTCAATGCTACGAGCATGAGGACAAAACGCCGTTGGCCAGTTCATTCGTCGGGGGGACTGACTGACACAATGGCGAAGAATGGACACTGTGGATAAATTCGATTTCCTGTTTTGAATGGCGGTACTATTTGTGCTTTCAAAAGACTTGTAGAAAATGTGCCGCGCTCATTTTGCTTTGTGTTCACTGGATTCTGAGCTGATTACATCTTTTTGCCACATATCATTAATGTACTTATTGAAATTACCCCAATGTCGGCGCACTTCAATATTATGCTTGATAGCCGCTCAGGTTTTCACTCTGGTTTTGTGTTCTATGTGCTTGACTACTACGCGGCAGCCGTGTATTGTTAACATTCAAGGCCAGGTAATGAGTTCCACTTCCAACATCATATTCTCAGTCAAGGCCCCATTCTTCAATCAGAATATTTTTCGACCTCCCAGTGCTGCACAACAACAAACAAGATTTAGTTCAAGTGAGATCAAATTCACTTGCGGAAATGATTTTTATGGTGCAGTGCAGCTCAAACCCAGTGAGTGAAGAAAATTTGATCTGCACCGCGTTGGGGTGCAACACAAGGGCCTGTTAGCGGGAATGTGGTGCTTGTTAGGACAGACTGGGTTCATCTATGAGGTCTTTTCCCCGATGTCATGAAGTGAAAAGAGGTGTGACTAACTTATTATAAAAAAGAAGAATTTTCTGTATTTCCCATGATTTTTTTTTGTATTTTATACATTATAGCTTTTGTTTGGACTTCCTTATATTGAATTTATATTTTTGATGTTTTGGATATGTTTGTCGATTTTTTAATTTGTGTTCATTTTTTTTTTTTTTTACATTTTTCAAGTATTGATTTAGACTTTAAAAAATACATATTAAATCATTAATCAGCAAATCAATTAATCAGGGTATATTAGATTTAATTGTTTATTTTTTTAATTGTTATTATGCGATCTTGAATATGTTTGTTATTATTTGCCTGATTCTCAAACATTTTACATCCAGAAATTGTGTCATGTGTTTTATTGAAGGGAAAGCTACATGGGTTTCTCCACACGGTGTAGTGTTGCCATGAACACTCACGAGTATTGATTTTAAAGTGCTTTTATTTGTTTTTAAATGTCTGAACGGTCTAGGGCCCATCTTACTTATCTGACCTGCTTTTTATCATTACAACCATCGCGGATCCTGAGGCTTTTTTGATTATTCCTAGGGTGAGGACCAAAACGCATGGTGAGGCTGCATTCAGCCGTTACGGTCACCAGCTATGGAATAGCCTGCCAGAGGACATGAGGTCCACAGAGACTGTTGATGTTTGAAAGAGGAGGCTTTAGGCAAATCTTTTTAGCGTGGCTATTATAACTTATTTTGGTACTTATTTTAATTCAAGCATTTGTATTTATTTATTTATTTTGTGTTTGTTGGAAGCACCAGCGGCAACCACGCTGTGGGGGTGGCGGCTGTCACTCAACGTGGATTAGCTCCCTTTAGGCCCTTTTTTCCGCATATGGTTTCTCTGTGCCTTTAATATCAGGGTCAATAGGGGTGTGTGTGTGTGTGTGTGTGTGTGTGTGTGTGTGTGTGTGTGTGTGTGCGTGTGCGTGTGCGTGTGCGTGTGCGTGTGCGTGTGTGTGTAGGAGAAGAGTTCACACAGGGGCCTAGTGTAGCCAGGATGGCAAAAAGAATGCTATCTCCTACCCTAAGGGGGGCAAACTAGGGGTTCAGTCACAGGGCACCCACTAAGGGCTCGAGGCAGGGACACAAAGGGCAGAAAAACACATTGCTTGACACACACTCTGAATTCACTCTGTAAAATGTCAAAATCCTTTTTTTTTTCTGGCCACGATAGGATTCAAGGCTCTCTCGTGTTGTGGGATTTTCTCGTAGGCAAAACATCTGAAAAGGTAAAAGCATTTTCCTTCTGATGTCCTCATGCATGGCCTCTCAGTAAGGGGTCTGATCAGTCTGGGCCGCAGTGGACCCTGGCCTGGGGATATACGGACAGGCATGGTGTCATAGACGGGTCACTGGAGAGGGTAGAATGATGAAAGAAGGTTGAAGGGTGAAAAGAGGGAGACGGGACTGCAGAAAGAAGAGAGGATGCTTTGTGAAGAGCATTCTGGGGTGCTCAGACCAATAACATGGGTACGAGGTGTGTCAGAAAGGTTCCAGGACTTCTGTCACAACAGTATATTCAAGCCGAAGACACAAACTACCAGTTTCCCCCCCTCCGCTCTCTGCAGTCATTCTTCCAAATGTTTTTCCATACAAAACCTTTGTCAGGTTGTCAAACAATAAGCAAGAGATGAATTACACCAGACCTAGGAGGGTCATCATCTGTAATGAGTCATGGTTCTTCCAGTACAAGCTAAGTCTTCACTGGACTTCAGCAAAGCAGATGAAAACGAGATAATCAAATGCCAAAGTCAAAGTCATGCCTTCTCAGGAGGCATCAGTCACTGTGAGTTCTTGCTCCAGGACCGGACCATCAATCAGACATTCTACAAAGAGATGCTGTGGGGTTTGCTTCGTTTGGTGTGCAAGAAGTGGCAAGAGGTGTGGCGGTCCAACTGGCCAAGTACTTCACCATGACAAAGGCTCCTGCTCGTAATGCCTTGAGCAATTGACAGTTTCTGCTCAAGTAGATCACTGCCATACTGGAGCAACCTCCCCAAAGTTGGCCACAATGACGAGCATGCCAGAAGAAATCCTTCCAAGAGCGCATGAGTGCCGTTCTAGGAGTGTGAATATTTTGAAACACCAGTCCCACAACATTATGACCATTTGCACAATCTCATATCAAATACTCTGCTTCTACGAAGAGACAAATGTTCTGTTTTGATGAAACTTATGAGAGTGGTAATAATTCAAAATATATACAAAGCTCGGAATAAGCAGTGAATGCGGTGTTTATATGAAAAAATGCAGAGCTCCCAAATGTTACAGAATCACAGAATGAATGCTGACTTGTTACGCCTGTCACACATCGGGATTGTTCCAAATATTAAAAAACAAACAAACAAACAAAAAAAATGAGTAGTCATTGCCTAGTAGTGGCCCGGTGGTCCAGTGGTAAGCGTGTCGACCTCACAGTGCAGCTCTGGCCTCCCTGTGTGGAGTTTGCATGTTCTCCCTGGGCCCGCGTGGGTTTTCTCCGGGTATTCCGGTTTCCTCCCACATTGCAAAAACATGCATGGCAGGCTGAACACATTAAATTGTCCCTAGGTGTGAATGTGAGCGTGGATGGTTGTTCGTCTCTGTGTGTGCCCTGCGATTGGCTGGCAACCGGTTCAGGGTGTCCCCCGCCTACTGCCCGAAGACAGCTGGGATAGGATTCAGCACACCCCGCGACCCTTGTGAGGATAAAGTGGATTGGAAAATGGATGGATGGATGGATGGATAGTCATTGCTTATTGGTCTTTCTCTCTCTCTCTCTCTCTCTCTCTCTCTCTCTCTCTCTCTCTCTCGTGCTCCCTGTGGCTGAGTGTGATTCAAGAGGCAGACAGTGTAGCCACGAGTCGGGACTGAGTCTGTCTTTGCGACATTCTGAAGCATATTATGGCATGAGCGGCTAAACACATTGAGGCTCTGTTTTGGCCTTGTCAAAGTACGCGGGGGGGTTTTTTGTCGTTCACGATGGTTATGCTGTCAGACTACCAGATAAATATCGTTCTTTGTCTTGGACCTGGCCAGATTTCACACTGCAATCTGTCACCGACCAGGCCCTGGCCAATTGTTGCATGCTTCTGTCAAGATTCAGTCCATCGGCTCAGGCGTGTCAGGGAGGCGGGACAAGCAGCTGTTAAAGTCATGTTGACGGAGGCTTTATGTGCATCTGCGTTAATAAATGCGTTTAGCGGCACCACATTTGCAAATCAGCTACTAGCTTTGCACTTAGCAAACGTAGCATGAGATGAAATGCTGCGTATACTTTCCAAGCCACTCATTCCTACCGACTGCTGTCTGGCTGCTGAATAAACATACGTGAATACCATTGTAAATAGCACAGCCACCTTATGCTGTGTTTTCTATGCTATTGCTAATTTATTATATTTATTCTACAAATATATTGCTAATGCTATATTTATATTGCACTTATATTGAACTGTGTACAGTTCTTTTCTGAAACATTTATT
>CAAKHF010020113.1:39452-52431 GCA_901007745.1 Hippocampus kuda | reverse complement strand
TGCAACATTATACAATACAATACAATAGTCCCCGTACTATTCAAATTCACAGTTTTTTTTTGTCATATTATTTAAATAAATTTATTATTTGTTTTATTCATTTTTTATTCAGCAGCCTGACAGCAGTCGGTAGGAACGAGCGGCGGTATCTCTCCGTCTTGCAACGTGGGTGTAACAGTCTCTGACTGAAGGAGCTACCGAGTGCTGTCAGGGCGGGCTGGAGGGCGTGGGAGGGACTGTCTAACATAGCTTTTAACTTAGCCAGCATCCTGCTGTTGCCTACCTCCTCCAGAGTGTCGAGGGAGCAGCCCAGGACAGAACTAGCCTTCCTGACTAGTCGCTCCAATCTCTTCCTGTCCCGGGCCGAGATGCTGCCTGACCAGCAGACAATACCATAATGGATGGCTGAGGCCACCACCGAGTTATAGAAAGTCTTAAGGAGTGACCCCTGAACCCCAAAAGACCTCAGTTTCCTGAGTAGGAAAAGTCTGCTCTGACCTTTCCTAATCAGGGTGTCCGTGTTAGTCGACCAGTCCAGTTTGTTATTGAGAAGAACACCCAGGTACTTGTAGGAGGTCACCCTCTCTATGTCCATACCCTGGATGTATTCAAGATTTGTATGTGACTGTCACACTGCAGATTTTGAGTCAATCTGCTGTATTTGATGACACAAAGGAGTAGCCTATTGTTCAGTAAAATTATTCAGAAACACAGTTTCTAAATAGTTTTAAATTATGAGAAAGGTCACATTTTAAAAACGGTCCTACTATTAAGTGATCATCATCAATATTGTTAAAATGACCTAGTAAGATGGAAAGATGGATCGATGATGGGCTGGGGGCTGCTTGGGTTTTGTGGATGGATGGATGGATGGATGGATGGATTTCTGGGCAGGTATGTGGACAGATACAGCAAATGGATGTGTTCAGAAAGCAACCCGACCCAGTTTCTTGAGTTTGATACATGCTGTAGTTTCACTCGTAAGTAAAATGAACACAGTTTCAAAAGGATCCCACTTTCTCTGAGCAAAATCCAAAAGAAATGTTTGGACTGTGCGGAACCAACGGCATTCAAACCCTCGCGGGCTGCCTCCACCACCGCAGGGTATATCCCCATTGGCTGCCTCTAGGAGATTAAAGAGAATAATTGCCAGCTGATTGGCTGTTGAATTTTTCATGGAAACGTTGTTGCGCACGGGCCGTTTGTTTTATCAGCAGGCGTAGTGAGTTTGGCACGTTTAACTAAAATAGATGTACCTGCACTCTTACTTGTGTTTAGGTCAGCTAAAAAGTTTCTTCCATGTGCAATGGCGCTTGTCCTCATTTTGGTCTCAACTGACTGTGTGAACGGTGGTGTACACACTGGAGTGCTCGCCAGTCAATCGCGGGGCAGATACGGACCATTCAGGTCGATAGATAATTTAGAGTCTTCAGTGACTCTTAATGTGCGTGTTTTAGGTATTGGGTATGTGGGGTGGGGGGGGGGGGGGGGGGGGGGGACCCTCAAAAAACATGCAAGGACAAACTACAAACTTCACACAGGAGGGCTTGAGTTGAGATTGGACCTGTGATCTTTTTACTGTGAAGCAGTCTGTATTCTAACATCATTCAGTGGTAGCTCAGAGTTTCTTAGAAACGACTAACATTCGGTGTTTGAATCCATTCTGTGCTGCACTCTGATTGGTCAGTCTGTGTTTCGGGGGTGTGGTTTAGCCAAGGATCAACTGTCGGAGTCAGTATATTTGAGATTTTTAATTTAGGTCTTTAGCCCAAAAAAAAAAACAAAAAAAAACTTCAATTCCACATTATGTGAACGAATATTCTTAAATGATTATTAAAGCTCATAATGGGGAGAGGAGGCTCGATTTAAGGACGGCAGCAGTTGACAGTCAAGCGGCCGCTGACACTAATCTCCCGCTGTAAGTGACCTACCTCCTCTTCCAAGATTTATGTGTGTGTCTAGCGTGTTTGTATTAAGGTGTGTGTTGTGCGATGGTTACACCACACGTCTCCTCCGCGGTTCCACTTCAGAGGTCCGGGAGGCGGTGAGCCTCTCATGGCTGTCACGTTGAGGTGGGAGAGCAATCATTTCCTTGGACAACAGTCCCGTCCTCATCGCTGCTTCCCGCCTGCTCGGATTAGTTCCTCCCTTAAAGAGAATATTTGCATCCAAAATATTCTCACTTTTTTTTTTTTGTACTTCTGCCACACAATCATGTGTACATTGTATCAGTGCCATAGCTTAAGTCCAATGTTTAGCCCAAAAAAAAGGTCGATCATAGCACCGTTGCAACTGAGCGTTTAAAAAGATCCTCAAAACATACCGCTATGGTGTTTCATGGTTGAGAGCAACACACAAGACACTAGTAAAAATATGTCATCACACGACACAGGAAGGCACCCTATTTATTGTTTATTTGATTTCATCCCAAAATTAACTGTAATTCTGATTTTACTCCTACATTTGCTTTAGTTAATGACTAACTTAAGCAAACCGCCACATTTGGGTTAAATTGACAACAGCACCATATTGAAGACCTTAAAATATTTTTTGTTACTTTTTTCCTTTCACATTGTACCTTGTCTATGCCTTCCGTCGTAATCCCTTTCCCGCGTACTGACACATTTTATTACGATTGTCAGCGAGAGCAACCATTCTATTGTCGGGTGATTACGAAAAGGCGCCTTACCCTCAGCTCACCAGAGCAATTAAAACTCTGTAAATAAGGCTACCCATGTAGTCTCGGTCCAAACAAAGGAGTCCCACAGGAAGTTTTTTTGTTTGTTTGTTTGTTTGTTTGTTTGTTTGAAGGCAAACTGACATGGAGGCGAAGACGCTTCTTGTTAATTAGCAGACGGTCCCTTAACCCAATACACGGGGCAACTTTTTGGTGGATGGAGGGGGCACAATCACATTGACACACATTTCCGACATGAGATGAAGTTGTTTACTTTTGTGTAGCGACTCGTATTAAGCCACCGCCACTTTTGTCGACACCAAAGATGATTTGGGGCGCTAATTGTGCCGGCTACATCAACTTAGTGCCGGAGAGACAAGACTGGATCCCAGAGTGCGACTGACACGTTTACAAGAGCGGAAGGCAAACACATGAGAGTGTGTCAAGAGTTTTCATTTGACAACAGAACAGTTCACACAGCATTGATTGCGATGTTGGCGTGGGATGTTTGTGGGCGAAGCCAAGAATCAGTCATAGTTTTAATGTAACTGATGACTTCTTGTGGCTTTGCTGGCCTGCCCTCACTTCAAGCTTACCAGGGCCTGCCAGTTAAAACACACCTTGACCAAAGGAGCAGATTATGATGTACTGTAACTCTTGATGGATGGAATCACAGTGCATGGTTTAAGTGACCTCATTCCAGTTGTTTGCTCTCACTCCGAAACACAATGTATCATGGCAGTGTGGAGAAAAAAAATGAATGTGCCCGTAAACCTCGCGACACATACGTGTAACTTCAAGTGTACGTTCATATTCACAATAATCGGACAGTGTAACTTGAACTAAAAATGGCACGTATGCAAATCTGAAACCCTGTCAAAAAATCAACATCCTGGTTCATTCCAAAAAACACGCTGGGTTAGGTTTATTGACGACACTAAATTGTCCATAGGTGTGAATGTGAATATAAATGATCTGCCGGCTGTACCCTGTGATTGGTTGGCAGTCTTGGGTTGACCCTGCCTCTGTCACCTGAAGTCTGTTGGGCTAGGCTCAAGCCCACCCTCCACCCTCATGGGAAGTGCTGTAGAGAATGGATGGATCGATATGAGTAGTGTTGATTGTTAACACTCACCTTACCTGTAAGTCACAAATGTTTCCATAGCCAAAATAGTGTTTCACAGAGAGACAGATTTTTTGGGTCACATTAATTTGTTTCATCTCACAAAAAGTAACGGAAGCGCTCCTTCATGCCTCATTCATTAAATAAAAATCCCTTTCTTCGTCAAAACAAAAGGGTTCTTTGTAGTTGCACGGCAAGACATGTGGAACATGTCATGTACTCTGTGTCAGGATGTGCAGATACCGTTTCCGCCGCCGCTCCCGCCTCGCTTCATAAATTACTCAATATCGCAGTTCGGGCCGGTAGCAGCAAAGGAAGGCACGTCACAGAGGGAGGGACCATTGGAGGGGTTCGGCAACCGCCACCAAGCCAGCCTCTCTCCGAGGGGCTCACCGCAGGCTATATGCCTAAGCAAGATCCTGTTTACAGGCAACCAAAGAGGCTGCCAGCCAGCCATTTCCATAATGGCGCCTGCAGACCTCCATGAAATAAAACTTAGTTCCTCTCAGCCGGAGATGAGCTGCAATTCTGATTTCACTCTGCAGTTTGTGCTCGTGAACTTCACATCACTGGTTCGCAGTTAATTTTCTTCTCATGATGTGCAGAAGTGGCTGTATGGTAACCTTAGTGGTTAGAACATTTGACTTACAGTTCCGAAGTTCTGGTTTGTATCTCAGCTCTGGCATTCCTGTCTGGAGTTTCCATGTTCTACCCATCCTTGCTTGTGTTTTCTCTCGATTCTATTCGATTTAGTAAGACGCTTTCGATGCATTGAAGGCAAAACCGACCATTGGTGTAAATGTGAGTTTTTAGTTGCTTGTCTTAACAGCGACCTGCCAGGTTTCTCATTCTGTAGACAAGACTAACATGGGGGAGTCTTGTCTATGTTCCTCTGATCGGGCTGCAACTGTGAAGTAAATTCCTTGTGTGTTTCCTGCATACATGGCCACTAATTCTGATTCTGATTCTATATGTGCCCAGTGATTAGCGACAACCCAGGTTGTATCTGGGGTCTCGGGCTGAAAATGATGATGCACTACAGTCGTTTTGCCGCTGTTTTCAAGGATTGTAGTTATTATTATTCAGCCTTGTTAGTGTTAGGGGATAACTGGTTACACGTTGAAAATTGAGGTTTTTGGTTCTAGGCGGCTATTTCAGCATTTTCTCAACAAACACCTCCAAGTCTGTCTTTTCAGACCCGCTTTGTGGCCCAGGACGCTGTCATTGGGAAGACAAAAAGGGCCTTCCTCCTCGCAAGGATGTATACAGTATTTAATTGACAGTCACCACATTTAACCCTTTCATGATTAAGGTGATAGATACCTATGGCCTTCCGATGTGAACCTTGCATGTTCACACATTTCACAATCTGGCAGTTAAGGCTTATTGAAGACTTTGAATTTTGACTGATCGAATGGTTTTTTTAAATGTGTGTCCTCAGATTGTCTGGAGACCATTCCAGGTGGAGTTCAACTCTTGTCCAAAATCAGATGGGATCGGCTGAAGCTTATCTTTTGGATGTTTGCGCAGTTCACGATGACCCTTATGTAAAATGGAAGCATGTAAATATACATCTACGCGCCCACGTTTTTTAAGGATCGAAAGCATTAGCATGCTGTGACAAAAGGCTACTGCTGTTACTTTTTTGTGGCTTCTCGTCAGCTAAAAGAACACTTGATAGCCTACTAAATGTCATTATGTTCAGGAATAGTTTGCCGTTGGGTCACAGAGACTTTTGAGGTCAGTGGAACCTCTAAGGACGATTGAAGACTCTTAATGTCCACTGATGTGTGATATTTATTCCCCTTTTTTGTTCCTTTTTTCACTTTTGCCATTCAGTTGATTGTCGTCTCAGCATGCGAAGCCTTCTTCTTCCACCTTCCACCTCTTCCTCTTGCCTTGTTATCTGACATGCGTTTGCACGGATTTCCTTCTGCCTGAGCCGCTTGTGTACTTGCCATGTACTTGCCTGTGTCTGTACATCAGCGAGCATCTGCTCTCTCAACACGGTCCCCATGGCCTCAAATGTCAGCGCAGGCATCTGCCAGACAAGTGCACACGGTGCATTGGGCTTGTGTTTGGCCGTCTCCTCTACCTCCCCCCTCCACTTCTTCTTGTCAATTGATGTACGCTGTGATTGAAAGTAAAAGAGAGGAGGAGAATGTTCTTGGACTTTTTAGTGTCCTCAATCAATCCCGGCAGTTTTTAGATGAGTTCCACCCGAATGGAATTGTCTCTTGGGGTCTTTCTTCTCCTGTTCTTGTGTGAAAAGACCACCGCCATGGAGTGAGTCTTGTCTGGACCATGATGCATGTACTCTCGGGTATCATGGGACGGCAAGAGTGTACACAATTTGCTTTTATGGCGCTCCATACATTTCAGTGTAACATTTTGAGCCCGTCCGTTGTGTTGGCGTCATCCTATGTGTGGATGCACACTATCCGTGCAGGCTCATCCATGCAGAATATATGCGGGGTGAGGAGACAAGCAGGAAGGTACCACATGGACCGCCACACCCCCCCCAGGAGGCGCCCGAGGGGCAGCGGCCCCTCAAGCTCTCCCTCTAGCTCACTCAACTCACCTCTTAGATGCCGCTATTGATTTGTCCGCTGCAGAAGAAGCACAAGTTAGAGGCTTCGTTAAGTACTGGCCCTTTTTTTACCTTTACCGAACAGTCTCAGTTTGACCAAAAGAAAAAAAAATGGTACTCAGGGACCATTAGGGGGCACTGTGTGGCTCTGGAGGACACGACGCAAGAACTGGCTCGGCCGTCTTCACCTGAGGCTACGAGAAGGATTGCAGCTCTGCAAGCTTGCAATCAGGCACTTAAGTTGTCAATCTGCACTCTACTTTAAAGGAAACCCATTTCCACCATTTAAGACAGTTCCCAGGTGTCTCAATAACGTGTCCGTTACATGCATTCGCCACAAAGAATGATGAAGAATTATAGTACATGTTACACACACTATTTCATGTCATGCTCATCAGCCCATTTATTTTTCTCATACAAGTAAGCTCGCCCTCATCTTTCCACAAATACTGCCGAGTCTGCTTTTCAGTACCCTGACTGCATGGGACAGCTTCATCACACCAACTGTTCATATTCCTCACCGTGTGTATATGGTGCAAGGACACATGACCAAACAAAAATATCCTTCGCAACCACTGCATTTAGAAAAAAATATTGTTCATCAGAAGCGAACTCTGATACCTAGCGCAAATCTATGCCACCAACAAAAGTCAACGCAGCTCTGCTTACCTGGTGGCTTTGACATGATATTGTGGTTGTTGCACCCATAGAAGCCGGTGAGGTGTTTCAGTAATGTCGTACCTACAGTGTAGTCCTCCAACTGTCATTTGAAAGCGGCTTTGTGGTTTGAGCCACCCTGGTTTCTCAAGTCATGGGTGCAGAAACGCTGTATGCTTTGCTGTTGACTGCGTCCCCAAAGCTCCTGACTCTTTTGAAAGCAGCACCTGCAGAACTAAATTTAGACAGTTTTCCACTTAACGTGATCCGAAGGGCCCTATTTCTGGAGAGTAACTTTTTCAGCCAAGTGTGTGTTTCTGCCGCATACACACGCAAGCCGAGACAACTCCGAGACGAATCGCAAACATGCCAAACGTACTACGCGTCTGCGGCATCTCTGTACTGGCTCAACTGATGCTCGTCTTCAAAAGGGCCTCTGGCGGATAAAACACACGCACACATAAAACACACATGAGCGGCCGAGTTGTGAGGCATCGCAGGTGCCAGATGAGATGAGCGCAACTACGCTGCTCGTCTTGTTTCGTAACCAAAACGCGCGTTATCCTGAGGAGATAATTGGTACCTCGGTGACATCCATTAGAGGGAGGTTTCGGTTGAGATGTGAAGGATGGTTGTTGTAACACGTCTTGTATTTTAATTAAAACAACCGCCCAACAGTTGTCAGCAGCGTTTCATGTGCCCGAAAACCGAGAACAGGTGTGAAGCTGTAACAATGAAGGGAGAAACCACAAGTATGCGTGTGTGTTAATTGGAAGACTGTTTCTTGACAAGGCCTTGCGACACGCACATCCCCGACAGAATGCAAAACAGTGCACGCTGTGGCGTAACACAAACGTCACGATGCTCGCTGAATAGACCTTTTGTTATGAGAGGAAGGCTTGGTGAGAAAATCAGCCAAGAGGGCGGTTATAAAACAGTAAAGACAGCAATGGAAGCATATTGAATTGCATCCATTGCTTCCAAAACAATGATATGACGGAATATTCTGAAGTTTTTTTCAAAGTTCCAGGAAATACGCTTTTGTCACTTAGATACATTTACACTAAATTATAGGCCATCATCCAGAATAAAAAATAAATAAAAATAAAAAAAGTAAGAAAAATTATTCTGTCTGTCTATGTCATTTTAAATGATTAGAAAATGGTGATGAAAAAAGTCTCTTTGTTTCATGAGAGGTTTAGTGACATCGCACGCCACTCCACGTCGTAAATAACATTAGCGTGTGTTTATGACTTGATGGTGCCCCTACTGTGTTGACAGCTGCCGTATTAAATATAGAAGATGTACTGCACTCCAACGTGCTGTCGTCACAGCACACTGAGAGTTAGCTTTAGCGTTAGCGGCTCCACTTACAAGATGCGATGTGGGAGGACTGGAACTGATTGGAGGGGTCAACAAATGCACAGGCCTGGGCAAGGTCCAAGTCCTATGTATTCACACACACACACACACACACACACACACACACACACACACACACACACACACACACACATTGGATGCTCTGATTTAACCAGAGGCGCAGCCGAGCCCCACTCCCCCTCATCAAAGATTCATAAAGGCAAGCTTCTCAATGATTTTCTGTCTCTTCCGGTATTCACAGCTTGTTGTCCGCACCCCTCCCTGTCTCCTGCCAAAGTAGTTTTTCTTTTTTTTTTCAGGGTGTTCCATTGGCATGTTTAGATGCTTTTTTATTATTATTATTATTCTTTATTCATGCCCACTTGCACTTGCTAGGCAAATTAATTGTCTTATTTGAGGTCTTTCCCATTATCCAAAATGCATCAAATTTAGCATCATGGTGAAAGTGTGCGTCAAAATCCTGTCCCCAAAGCTGGCTTCACTTCGCGACATGAAAGAACATATTCATCCTTTATTTTGCTTATCCTCATTTGGGTTACAGGGGGCCTATCCCAGATGACTTAGGGAAAGAGGACCCACATAAAACTTTGAGAACCCTCTTTGAGGAACCATTTTTGCCATTTTGAAGATCCCTTCAAAAATGAACTCGTTTTCGCACCCCCCTTGAAGGAAAAACAGTCCACCTCCCCTTTTCGCACCGCCTCACGCCCTCCTTCCGCTGTGCTTTGTCTTCCGCCCTGCTCATCAGCGCCACGCTGCATCCAAAAGGAGATCATTCGGAGCTTCAGTCACCAGGCCCTGGGCGCACCATCTGTAGCCCCTCGGAGTCCTTCCTTCCCTCTGTGTACCTCCCGTGTAGCATGCAGGCTAACGAGCACATGCGAGTCAATGTGTGTGTGTGTGTGTGTGTGTGAAAAGCCAAAGCACCATGCCTCAGCTTGTTAGTCTTGCTACTTACCAGGCTTAGCCAGATGAGGGCCACTCAGCCCGGATCTAATTCCTTCGACTCTCTCATTTCGCCTCTCAAGTGAGCGTCTGCGACCTTGGCCGTCACCCGGGCTGACGAGCTGGCGGAGGAGGTTAAACTGCGGCCATGGCAGCTGAGTTTGTGAGCTAGTCTTTGGATCAGTCGCCATCTGGGATTCTGCAGAGGCCAAGGAAGAGGTTATACCCATGCTTACGGACCCACAGCTGATCCTAAATCAGCAGTGAAGGCAGAGAATTTGGTCAAGGCACGGCGTGTTGGTGGATGGTTTGTTGCTTCTGGCAAATCAAAGCCCATATCAGCCTCCTAAAATAGCTTAGCTCGATATAGATAATACACATATCTATATAGAGTGCTGTGAAAAAATATTTGCCCCCTTCTCAAATTCCATTTTCCCGTCTTTAATGTTTAAGATCATTAAAAAATTAAAATATGAACGACAATCTAAGTAAACATGAAATAAAATTTTTAAATGGTGATATTTTTACGAGGGAGGGAAAAATATTCAAAGGTACGTGAACCTTTATTGCTTGGAAAGTGGAGATCATTTCCACTGGCCACACCCAAGCCCAATTACCTCCAGAACTGTTCAATCACAAAATAAATTAAATAGAACCTGTCTGACAAATGACATTGGACAAAAGATCTCAACAAGCTTAAAAAAAAGGTCGTGGCGCAAAGAAATTCAAGAGCAGATATAAGAAAGAAAGAAATTGACATGCATTCGTCTGACAAGGATTACAATGCCTTTTCTAAAGCTTAGAAATTCAGTGAGATTCTATAATAAATTAATAAATAAGTAAATAGATAGATAAATAAATAGCATTAAAAAAATCTGCACACTTCACCATTTGCATTCTGGAATGGAGTAAGTGTAATTTTAAGACATTTAATTTCTCCCCTTAAATACGCGTAACAATGGTGGAACGCCCATATTTGTGTTTAGCTATTTACTAGATTCATAGAAAATGGACTATTTCCATTTTGAGGGTGCAGGAAGTTTTTGGAGCTCCAAATAAAATTCCTCTAACAAAAGTGATGAAATGGAGTTACCTTTTGAAGTGTTGGCTGCTGAACACAGATAGTATTGTTTTGATTGAGGTTTGTTGGTAGATATTTTCTCTAATGACATAATTACACTTTGGGGGTTTTTTTTGGGTTTGTTTGTTTTTTTTTTTAACGGTAGACCACCAATAATTTGGATTTGGTCAAGAGAGTGGGATGTGTTTACCTTGGCCCCATAGAAAAAAAAATATATATATATATATATATATATATATATATATATATATATATATATATATATATATATATACACACACACACACACACACACACACACACACACACACACACACACCAAAGGAAAGGCTTGGATGCAGTGATGCTCCAATACTGGTAGCACAACTTTTTCTTCACACAATCATCAGTGTGTTGGAACACCAAACTAAACTCCCATTTAATACCTGTTAAACCGCAAACAGGTGTTTTGAGCAACTTTCTGTGAGCCATTACACAAAGGTTACACAAACGCACCGACTCATCCGGGCAGGCAGGTCCACATGTGTCCGCCAACGCCCACACAAACACACACACACACACATGCACGCGATTACACATACACGTACACACATCCATTATACTGCATTCTTGCGCCTCAGGGCCCAAGCTTGGCTGCTCCTCCAAACAAATTGTTGGCAGTTGACAGCATTTTAAATGCCGAAGCCCTTTAATGACACTATTTACTAACTAAAACAAAGAGTTGATTCACACATTCGGAGCTTATGGCGCATAGTAAACACAATTTGCTCAACAGTAAGCCAGAGTTCAACAGTGCGAAACAAGTGCGCCTGCCCTGACTTGACATTTCCAGAATGGGTTCAGCCTGTACTGTAAATAGTCCAAAAATACATAACTTTGACTGTGTACTCTTGAACTCCACTTTATTTGCCAAGTCAAATGTCGCGTTAGATCTAACGCTTCCAGTCATCACTATAGCTAACCTTTATCATCTGATATTTCATAGTGGCAGATAAAAGGTCATCAAAGCCTTAATTATTGACCGGGAAACTGATCAAACAGATTATATCCTGTAATTGGTTCATTAGTTCTACATTTGTTTTACATTTATGTTTAAGTGTTTTATTTTGATTCTGAAATTATTTAATTGTTATATTAGAGCTTCTATTATACAGTGAAACTCCTCTAGAACGAAACCTACATGGGCGAAAATACCCCCTTATGTGAAAAAATCTTCATGCATTAACACAATTCCCATTCTCTTGCCCCCCATACGACGAAAAAACCCCTGTTGCGTTATACGAAATCATTTTCTCTGCTCCAGCCTCGCGAAGACATTCACTACAACGATGTCTTATCCAACAGCGACCTCTACTGCTTCGTTCGAAAAAAGGCAACAGCAACCACCACACTGGTTTACATAGTCATTTCAGTCACACCTGCGAGTTTCCTGGACTCAACATACTCATAGCTGCTCTGACATTGGATTACCAAGCATCATCCTGGCCTCCGATTGGCCAAGAGGGACTTCACTGTCTATGTGTGTAGATACTGTAGCTAGATCCGTAGCATCCGATTAGCTGCTAATGCTAAATTGCTTATGGCTCGACGGACATTCAAATAAACGAACGTTTCCTCGAATGCTTTACTTGTTATCATGCTAAAAACACCCACGGGACGTTTCGTAGTCCTCGATGGCCATAGTTAGCTCTCGAAGGCTAAAAACCTTACGCTAATTGGATCGCTTCTCTCTCTCATTAGCGCTCCAGTTAGCGTAAGGTTTTTAGCCTTCGAGAGCTAACTATGGCCATCGAGGACTACGAAGCATCCCGTGGCTCGACGGACATTCATATCAGCGAACGTTTCCTCGAATGGTTTACTTGTTGTTATGCTAAAAACAGCCACGGGACGCTTCGTAGTCCTCGATGGCCATAGTTAGCTCTCGAAGGCTAAAAACCTTACGCGAACTGGAGCGCTAGCCTTCGGGAGCTAACTATGGCCATCGAGATTACGAAGCGTCCCGTGGCTGGCTTAAAAGTTCATTGCATGCCAGGAAGTATTTGTTATTGTTAGATTCAGACGAGGATGGACGTTGCATTGCTAAAATGGCTACAAAACGGACGTTTGGATGTCAAGCAGCAAAGACAAGAAGAGCGCTGATGCTGGAAGAGAGGGTAAAAGTGATCAAAATGAAAGACGGAGCAAGCAAAATAAAAGACATTATCCAAGAAATTGATGTAAGTGAAAGTGAATGCTGATCGTAAATTTCGCAATTTCTTTCCCTTTTTTTCTTTCTACACTGACAATATGAAGTGTCAAATAAGTGTGTGCTCATACGTATGCACTATTGGAATAAAAATAGAGTACACATACGTTTGTGTGTGTGTGGGTGTGTGTGTGTGTGGGTGTGTGCTTACATCTGAGATCAAATTTGCTACAGTGAAAAACCCCCTGCTGTGAAAAATTTCTTGCTGCAAACATTATTTTGTTGTAGAGGAGGTTCAGTGTATGGTAAATCGTCTTTCATTTGTATAGGTAGCACTT
>CAAKHF010020113.1:22307-35941 GCA_901007745.1 Hippocampus kuda | reverse complement strand
ATTTGGGGGGGGGGGGAGGGGGGGGGGGGGTGGGGGGGGACCTCACAGACTCTGAATCGAGCTGCACCTTCTTCTAAGGTGCCCACGTGCCTCCGCGGCAGCTTGAGTGGTCGCGTCGTCTCTGACTTGCCGGTAAATTTCTGCGTCGTGTGCCCAAGCGCTGATTAAAGGCAAAGCAGTGCATTAGATGTTCGTTTTATTAGACATGACTCTTTAGAGGTAATCAAAAGAGAAATGAACATATGTCATGCATTTGGAGGACTACCCTTTTTTTTTCCGTTTCCCTCCGCTACACGAGTGCTCACCTCAAACCATCGTAAACGTACAGCCAGTAGCTGTCTGCAGATGCAATGGCATGTGATGGATGCGAATGAATGTTTAAGATGTAGCCCTTCTCACACTGGCAGATGGATGGTAAAGATGCTCGCTGGAAACTGGCTGGCAAGATTGGAGGACAAAATAATTGATGGTGAAAGTATGAAAGTATAGATGGATAAGATAAGATAAGATAAGATAAGATAAGATAATCCTTTATTTGTCCCACACTGGGGAAATTTACAAATGGGATGGGAGGCTCGCTGTCTTACTGGCTGTTTAGTCTTTAATAGTTGACTGGTTGGTTGGTCGGTCGGTTGGCTGGGTTGAGTTCTGGTTGGTTAAGACTGATAAACAGGTCGCTTGATGGCTCTGTTGAAAACTGGACAGCTGAATGAATGATGACTGGATACATGTGAAATGAATAATGAAGAGAAAGTTGTCAAGTGTAACTGGCTTTCTGGGAAGTGGTTAGTTGATTAACAGTTTGGTGGGTTGGCAAAAAACTTTGCTGGATGGCTGCCCTCATGGCTCATGATAAATGGGTGCATTGCCCTCATCACGGTCACATAGCCTTTAAGAGCTCATCTCTGCTCAGTTGAGCCATACTTGGATGGTAGCTGCGGTGGGCGGATCGCGAAGGTTTCGCCTTGCAGGTTAAGCCTTGTTCTCAACAACTTGCTGTGTTGATGCCCTCTGCTTGACTTCGCTAACATTTTGGTGCACCGTTGACAGATTTACACACGGCTAAATGCTACCTGTCTGTCCGTCTACCCGCCTCCAACTGCATGACAAACGCGCGTGTTCACTCGCGTCTCGACTTTCATAACTGTTACAGAAATACGATTGGGTAATTTTATTCTTTGGACTCACAATGTGTACTTTACCTTCAGGGTAGGCTTGATTTACAAGAAACATGCCTGCTTTTTCACAACTCGTCTGATTACATTCTCAGCAATTGGAGCATGAGGGGTTGCCAAGGCTGTAAATGCTCGCACCTGCACAGAACTGTTTGCCAGGACTAGCACAAAGGAACAGGTGATATAAATTACTCAAATGCAAATAGCCGGTCACCGGATGATATTCTGAAGTGAGGCCTTTGGCTTTATAGCCGCTCTATGAATTGACTGGGATGGTAACAGGTATAGAGCTGATTACTTATGCAAATAATCATTGCCTTCGTTTGACTTCCTGTTAGCAAGATCCTGAAAGCATTTGTATAATCTCCGTCATTCATTCAATGGTAATCCCCAAATAGTTCAACTCAAGAAAACGAGACTACTTCTTTGTTGTTGATATCTTACCATGACTCCAAAAACGCTCCTTGAACCAAGAAGAATTCCAGGTGCATTTGATTCAATTTTTGCGAGGTACCGAAGAAATTGATTCAATGAAGGCGTGTTCCAGACGTAGTAGACTAGCAGATGGACTTTGTGCTTGTTGAAGACCAACCGGGGTGGACTAAGGACCCACAGGACGGATTTAGTCGACCTAATCTCATATCTGATATGGAATCAGAAAATGAAAGTCTCAGACTTCACTGTGTCGAGTTTTCATGATCTTTTTCACTAGTTTGGCTACACATTGCAAAAAAGGGTGTACTCTCCCTTCTGCCCTAAAATCGTCTGGGTTTGGCTCCAAGTCACTCTTAACCCTAAAGAGCAATAGTGAGAGACAAAGAATAGATGTTGAAGACTATATCATTTATCTATCCATTTCTATCCCTCTTACCCTCAGTGCGGCGACTGCTATCCGAAAGAAGTTGAGGTAACTTAAATCCAATCCTTGTCGATTTCCAGTGGGGGAAAAAAACTACACTGTGCTGAGGTTTTTATTTTCCAAAATGAAAACACCTCTCTTGGTTCGCTCTCCAAAAAGCTATTCATCAGTGACACCTCCACCTTTGTCCCGAGAGTCATGGCCCCGTCCTGGTCCCGTGAGGTTACAAACGACCTTGTGCAGCCATAACGCAATCAGTGTTGTCTGCCGTCCCTGCACCGCGGATTCTTTTTCACTTGGCCTGACAAAATTGTGCATTTATCAGTGTAATTACGCTGGTCGGAAGCACTGATGTTGTCTATTACGTCCATTTCCATCCTCTTAAGAGCTGAGGGCCCTTTAATGTATGGCCGCTACCCCCCCCCCCCCCACCCCCACCCCTTCTTGAGTGGACCGCTGCACAGATTACCCAGCAGTAGCTGGAGATTAAGCGTGGTGGTGGTGGTGGTGGGGAAGACAGACCACTGCGTGCTCTCTTCGCAAGAGAAAGACCAAGCATTCTGTAACAAAGGCAACCTGAGGTTAATGATTTTATTTACTCGTTTCTCCATCTTTTTCTGTCTCTCTCGTTTAACTGAGTAATAGAAGCCAGGGAGGAAGAGGGGCTGAGGAAGGGTGAAAATCGATGAGGAGCGCATTACAGTAAAACGTATTGATTAGGAGACCTGCGAGGTAGCCAGTGGTCTTGGAGATGGCGGAATGATGCAATGCTTAAAGGAATTTATCCTTTGACTTTTGCATTAACCTTTATTGACTGCTTTGCCTGTCCATAATTAACACTCACTTTAGCTAAAGTGGTTAGTTTGAGCGCAAAAGGGTTGGGGTGGCGGGGGGGAGGGGGGTCCTCAAGGCTTGATTGCGAAAACTGAGGAGCGCCCACTCCGGCCGCGGTTCAAGTGCAGTTTGGGCGGAGGTGGAGTGGCATTCGGGGGATGCCTCTGTGGAATAGAGATGATAGAATCCCAGATACCTTTCACATTAGCATACCATTTGAGCATGAGCTTGGCCTGGCTGGAAGGTTTCAGGGCAAATTGAAATGACTGATTGTATTGCCAATCTCTCTTGACTGAGCGCCAGATGGGATAGTTCGGTCCATGTCTGACTGGGGTTAATCCATGGAACAGAGTGGACTCCCAAGAAACCACCACCTCTTTTGTTTTTGACCTTAGCATTAAGGCACGCTGATGTGCTTGCCACAAGTGAACCTTTTCAAGTGCTTGTGGAGTGGAGGCCATCGCAATCATCTCCCCAGAGAACTTAAAGGCACCTCGCTTGATATTGACTTTATGTTTGGGGAGAACTGGCGAGCAAGAATACCTTGACTGGAAATGTGTGCTTGATTACATTTTCTATACGCTTGTCCTCACTAGCATCGCAGGAGGACTCAGACACGGTACACCCTGGATTGGTTGCTGGAGAATCGCAGAGCGCATGTGGACCACCAGCAATTCACAATCACATTCACCCTTAATGGTAATTTAGTTTCCAATGAACCTAACATGCAGGTTGATGGAACGTGAGAGAAAGCCAGAGGACCGAGAGAGAACTCGCACTAGCACGGGGAGAAGATGCCAACTCCGCACAAGAATGCCTGCGCTGAGATTCGAACCCAGAGCCTCTCTTTCGTGAGGCAGATGCGGTTGTTAACTCAATGTTCATCAAATCGGGAACGCGTGAGAAGTTTAGTTTAATTTTATTAGGCAGTGCCACCTAGACTTAAGCATTTTTACACTTCCAAACGTTGGTTATGTGTTTCAGCCTCCATAAACCACCATTTTTTTTTTGTTGTTTGAATAAATTTAAAAAAGAACATTATTTTATATAAAAATAAAACTAGAGTGTAAACAAACTGTTTTTATTAATTGTAATTACTGTATGTTCGGACAAGTTGACTCACAACAACAACTTGTATTGTAAGTTTGTATGACATCAGGAACATGGCTTGTAAGTCTTTGTGTGAGTTTCAGGGTGTGAGTTTTGGCCTACACTCGAGCAAGTGTTCTCATTTTGTACTTTCAACTGTTCACGCAATTGAGTCAATGGCTTGAACCTCACTTGTATTTGAAATGTTGTCTCTCACCAAGCAACGGCTTCATACAGTGGCTATCTTCTTATCGCACTTTTATGGTGAGAGTCAAGTTTGGAGAAATCTGAACCAGGCCAAATTATTGGCAGATGGTTTCCCCCGTGGCCCAGTGGTAACTTCACGCCGATGTCAGCAGAACACACCAGCGCCATCTTGGTCACATTTGACTTCACGTCAGATGTAAACGCCAGCCATGTCTTCCTCTCCTCCTCCTCCTCCTCCTCCTCCTCTCCCTTCTCCCCTTTTTTCCTGAAGTGGCGCTTCCTTTAATTTGCGCCCTAAATAAATGATGAGAACATTTAAACACAAGACTCATTGCAAAGCCCCAAGGTCGCCTAATCGTATTATTTATGAAGTGATGTGCTACATAATGGTACTTAGCGCGTGTTAACAGATGCTATTATCAGGCCTCGATCCAGGGCGCCCAAGATATATTGGAATGGCGCGATGTTAATGCCGTTCCCGCGCTAACCGCACCAAAAAGGCAGCACTTAGGCCGAGAGCCAGTGAAACATTAAGTGGCTCACGTTAAAATATATAACCGCAAATTGTAGCAACCCAATGTCCCTTCACCTCATCTATAACCGAGCCCAAAACCCCCGCCTCGCTCTTGTCTCCAGTGTGGGGGGGGGTGTGCGTGTGTGTGATAGCCAATGTCAAATGACACCAAAATATGCATGATTTTTGCCCAGCGAGTATCGAAAAGCATGACTCCACCAAGTGCGGTTTGCTTTCTTCTGTTTTTTTTTCTTTTTTCGGAGAGGGCTGGGGGCGGGGGGTTATGAGGTGATGACACCATGAGCAAAAGTGTGATGATAACCATACAACTGGAAATGGAACTGGTCAATGTTCTTGTGGAACGCTTAACATCTTTTTATGCTTCGACTGTTAACTCTTGGAGTGCCTTTGACGGAAATCCTGAGGAGAGCGTCAATGTCAATTGCCGTCAAAGATGTTTTTTAGGAGAATGGGCGGAGAAATGTCTTGGCTAATTTTGGTTTGATCATTACACTGGAAACCCCCCACCACCACCAATTATAGCCAGCAGATTGTAGCATTAGGTGTTGTGTTCGTTTTTGAAAATGGCGGATCTCTGGAAAATTGACCATTACTAGCAGCTCGTGATTGATCAGAGTTTGTCATGTGAATACTCCAAAAGATGTCACAAATGAGACAAAATATGGAAGATATTATTTAAATGTTCAAGTAGAAGAGATAATGTGATGTACATACACACACTTACACAAATACTCATGCATGGCACGATGCACACACACACACACACACACACACACACACACACACACACACACACCCTACTAAATACTACTACTACTAAATATTGTGCAAATAATTTGTAGTTTGTCGAATGTAAAATTCTTACACAGGGGGAATTCATTATCTAGCCATCAAAATCAAATGTTCATTGTTGTTGGTATTTTATTGAAGAAAATAACTTTTCAGATATTTCAGGCATCACTACAGCAAAAATTACGAGCATAAAAGTCACTGCTGTGCATAAATATGTACATCCAACCCCCCAAAAAATTTGTTCTGCATTCTGGAGTCCAATATTATTGATTTAGATAAAACCTAACCATGGCCTACTGCTGATTATGAAAATGGAATTACTAGTAAGTAAAAACAAGCGATTTTGTGTGTGGGTGTACCTGTGTGGTGAAAGAAGAGAGTCTTATCTTTAATTTGGAATATTACATTTTCTCTGAGCCTTGAAAGATGAGTGGGAATGCTCTAAACATTTTTTTTTCCTAATAGCTAGCATTGAAAGCATTAAGAATGGACACAAATTGCGCTTCAGAAAGTGTTACACCTCTGTTACTGAAAACAAGAGCTGGACGGTCAATAAAGGTTCCACGATGGCGCCATTTTGGGGAAAAGTGTGTGGAAATTCCTGCATTTGAACAGATCCTGTTGCACTGTCATGCCACCCAGCTCATCTCCCACTTGCACCCGGGGGTTAAAGGTCCATCTCGTCTGCGAAGAGGCAGCGGGAATGAGAGGTCGAGGGGGGGGCAGATTTGCACTGACAACCCACGAGCAGCACAGTAAATATTTACACTGCTCTGACAAAAGATATGACCTAGGTCCGCCAAGGCCGTCAAGCACTGTCACATTTACACTTAACCCGCTATTATCCATCACAGCAAGTGTTTCCATTTACGTCACGGCTTCCTGTGTTGTTACGAGACACACTTTGCTGACTCACCACAGGAACAGTGGTGAGAAATTCATAAAATACAATGAAACATAATGCGTAACAAATTTCCCACTTTACTGAACAGCTAAATTGATTGGCAAATAAGTGCATGTGAAATGTACAGAATGTGTGTGTGTGTGTGTGTGTGTGTGTGTGTGTGTGTGTGTGTGTGGGTGTAAAGCTCTTTGGGCAGTCACCGTATTAAGATACGAGGTGCACTCCATTTTAATCAAATTTGATTTTTCATCTGTTGAACTATGAGTTTATTTTTATTTAATTTCTTTTGGGCGGGGGGTGATGGACTGACGATACGTGGACTGGTGAATGGGGTTAAAATAATATGACTGACTCACCGTCAGACGATTACAGTTTGGTTCAGCTTGATAATAATGGCGGACTGATGATGACGGTAGGAGTTGACGGGTTTGTTCGTTTTCTGTGTCCTGTCGCTTTAGATGCCACTCCAGCCTGGCTCAGACGTTGCCCCCCGAGGAGGCCCCGGTGGACCGTCCCTTCTGGGGCGTGGATGACCCTGGCATGCCGCTGCCCTTTGATCTGGCTGACATCATCAACAGAGTGGAGTCGCTGCTGTGGAGGTGATGTTTCAAAAAAGGGATTTAATTTAAGTATATGGAGTATTCCGTTTGTTTGTTGTTTTTTTTTAATACTACGCAAGTCAAATTTACGCAGAAACTCACCCTATACAATTTACTCCGAATTTCCTTTTGAAAAACCTTTATGATGTTTTCTCAATAAATTGTAAATTGGGAATTTCTCCATTGAGAAACAAATAAAGGTTTTCTTCACTTCTTCACTTCACTCAAGTAAATTTCACTCCAAATTTTATTCTGTGAAAAATGTACTCCAAATCTTCTCTTCTAAGTGTAACTTTTACTCTCGACTGGGGCCAAATGTGGTCGTTTTTCAGAGTAAAATGTACTCAACAAAATTTACTGTGAATGCCGACGTCTGGTGTGATGTCACCCACGATGGCAGTCCGTCATCAAGTGTTGCAAAAAAAAAAAAAAGCCCCAAAAAGCCAAAGACAATGGAAACGCATATGGAGTAAAGCCCATTGATGTTTGCTGAGCTCTCCCATGCGCTGAAGTTTTGTATGACTTTTAAGTGCACATTTATGCGGAATTTTTTGGGGGGGGTGCAGGGGGGGTATCTAATCTTTTGACCAGATGCATTTTATTGATGTCTTCTCCCTTAAACAGAATGTGAAGGATCCATCAAGGCCTCATGAAGGACGTGCAAGCCAATGGGCAAAAATCAGAACACCAACTTACCCTAACGACCCCGATGTCAGCTGAGGGGAGAGGAACCACCGACGACAAACCCGTCGCGATCCCGACCCGAGAGGAATTTTTCATTGCTTCATCTCCATGCCCCCCTGCATCCCAAACCCCCGGTCCCTTCAATATAAACGCATCATAGCGCTTTACTGACATGCTAGTAACGCAAGCTTAACATCAAGCTACTAGTGTAACCACACGTACATTACGTAGCATCTGCACTTCAGTGTGTGACTATTTATCATGTCATCGTATCACCTAATATCATGTAACCCAGCTTTGTTTAGAGAGGGCGTTGTCAGTATTCACAGTAATTCACAGTGTTCAAAATGCATCCCATGGTTCTCGATTGAGTTCATTTTGTTCCCGGACTGACCAAAGAAGGAATCCAGTGAACCTGCAATTATGTCTATTTTCAAGGAAAGACGGATATTGAATTTGAATTGTAGCTGACCTAAGAAAGCGGAGTTCCCTAAAGGCAACCGACAAATCATCTCATGTCCTAGTTGACGTTCTACTGAAGTCACACTTTGCATCTTTTCAGATCTTTTTTATTGCAGCTCAAAGCAAAAACCCGTGATGTTCAATGCCGTCTGACCGACACAGCCGAGGAAGCCGAAAGGGCGATTGAATGCACAGGTTCGAGTCAGCACCCTATCAGCTGTGACTTTCAACCCAAACTTTTGAGTTTTAGTGTTCTTTATTACAGCAGGACTCATGTTGAGTTTTAATTGCCAGACTGACCAAGAGGAAGTTTCGATTTTGACAAAAGAGGGCAATGGCGCAGTGGGACCATTTTCAAAACGAGACCCTGCTATAGAATTTGAAGCTAACTGATTCAAGAAAAGCCCAGTCAGCCTCTGGTAATGTTCAAGTGCAAGTAAGAATTTGCCTCTCCAAAACTATGACATTTAATAGCATCCGAACCATTTCAAGCAAAATAAATGCAAGCATTCAGTCGGCCCTTGAATGAGTATATAGTATATTTCAGCTTTTTTTTTCTTTTATTGTTAGATTAAGAATCATGCTGGTTTTTAATTCCCAGACTGACCAAAGAAAGAAAGCCGTAAAATTTCCAACTACGAGGACAAGCGCAAGCCTGCAGGAATGCCCGCCAGTAGTTTGTTCACGACTGATGAAAGGATGTGCCGAAAGCACAACACCAGAAAACGGGCTCCTTCGTTACAGCTGTTCAATTGTGTTTCATTACTCAAAAAGTGTTTCAAGCACCCCGGAAACCGTCGAGTGAAACAACAATCGGACAATTCGGACGAGATTCTGAAAAGGGGACAGACGATGAGGCAGCTCCACGTTTGATTTCTTTTCTGTCTAGAAGACAATGAAGTAGATGATGCTGTTTCCTATCAAAAATTACGATTGCACTCCTTGTTTTTTTTTTTAATTTAAGTTCTAAAAATTTTTAGTTGTTGTTGATGTTATTGTTTGCCAAACACTGTTTTTCCTTCTTGCTTCGTCTTGCTGCACCTTTGCTATTCGTTGATGTCAGAGAGTTTTGTTTTGTAGAGCGGCATTAGCGTCATACGCATCCCTCTGTGTTCTCCCTTTGCCACAGCTTGTCCGTCTGACGCAATAGGAATGGCAAAAAAATTAATAAAATATGGCATTTTATCCGATATTTGTGTTTGTGTCTCGCTCTCTCTTGTGATCAAGGGAAATTCAACTCAGCATTTTTCATTTTCATTGTGAAAACAATCCTGATCGTACTTCGTTTAGCATCTCCTGACAATGCTGCGTGCGAGTAGATGACAAAAGATCTTATTAGCCCTTGATGTCAAGTGACAAATTTCACCACGGTTAATATGCCGGCGTCTATTTTTTTTTTTTTTTTACGCCGCATGGTATCGACCGATCGATCATGTCCGACCTCTTTGGCAGCCCTGCTCTACACTGAAGACTTACCTAGTATGATAATTACTTTGAGAAATTTCTGGAGGCAACACTGAAAATGCTATCAGGGGCGGCGGTATACTTCGAAGTGCTGTCACCTGCCGTCTCCTGAAGTGCGTCTGTAGATTTTATTCTGTGTTCTTGAACAGGTGTTTTACAACCATCCGTCATTGTTTGCCCGAAACTGCTCACTCACATGGCCTGTCTTCTAGTCACATTTCTGTAATAGGACTCTTTAGGTTTTTTTTTTTGTTGTTGTCTTTTTTACTGTGGTCTTGGTGCTGTCTGTTCCTCAAAGGTTCAAAGGACACGGCTGGATTAGCGTCGAGCGCTACATCACACTGATTGATGGATTGACTGACGGACTGATGTCACTGGCAGGGATGAAAAGATGGCTAATGCTCTGTGTGTCTCTCACCAAGAACTGGCGTCCCCCATGCCGCAGCGCCAATTCCTCCTTCCCTACGCACACACATGGCAACCTCTGAGGTCACCCATGTTAACTACTTCCTGTGGTGGCTGCATGGGCGACTGAGTGATGGATGGTCGTAGTGGCCTCTCCCCTCAGGGGCCGACTTGGACAAAAGGGCCCCCGCTTGGAGAAACAATTACACAGCGCTGGTGCCGATGGCCACAGGTATGCATTGTTGAGCCCGGTGGGGGTCACAACTAGCCGGGCCACCATTAATTAGGACCAACAATAGGTGCGCAGAGAGATAAAATAACCAGGTGTGTGCTGGAGAAAGGTATCGCTTTGGGGTCACGGTCCAGTCAAATGGTACACCTGAAGGCAGAAACGGGATTATTTAGGTAACATGAGCACATTCATTTTCGTAGTTTAAGGGTTGGCTTCAAATCCATATAGCATACCTGTCAACTTGTACGTTTTCCCCGTTTCTTATACGTTTTTTTTTTTTTATCATTTCAAATCATGTACGGCGTATTACAACTTTTATACGGGGAAAAAACAACCAATTGTGAACCGATCTCACAAAGACCATTTTGGCTCAAATCCAGATCGTCTCACCTGCTGCTAGCCAACAACAATGCAGTCGTCGATTGCTACTATTGTCACGGCAAACCAGCAAAAGTAATCCTCAATCGTATCTATTTTTTCATCGCTGCGTACGGTCGGATTGATAAAGCATGATGTGCGCATGCGCGGTAAGCCGTTGTATGGGTTTTTGTTGCTTTGTAAGGGGAATCGTCATCATTTATAAGGGCAGCTATTAGCCGAGGTTGACAGGTATGATATAAATTGGAATAAATTATTCAACATCAGGTTGTAACTTTCAATTTATTTCCTAAACAATAGATAAGCAAATCTTTTATAAACATGAACAGTTTTTTTTCCAAACTAATACAAATATAGCGACACATTGTTAAGTCTTCAATTCAGTGAACACTGGTGCTCTATGCTCTATGCTGTAAAACAGAGAAAACTTTATCCGTGGCGTGTTTACGCAGAGAAAACAAATGGGACCCTAAATTTAATCCTTCCTATTTACAAACTATTTCACAGCATATGACATGTGTACAGTTGTCCGTGAGAATGTTTGTACAAAGGGGACAGATGAACGCAAAACGTGGCTCATGTGCGCAACAGGTTTCTGAGTGCAAACCAGTGCCGGAGGGCCCTTGAGGGTGCGTCGTGGGTGCCGGTGAGCAGGGGGGTGCACAGAGTCAGGAGGTAATTGTAGGAGAGTCAAAGATAGCATCGCAGCTTTGGGGCGGCTGTCAGCGCCGTGACAGGCCACACTCATTTGTCAGCGGCGCAGACAAACGCCAATCGGCGCTGACCAAACACCACGACTTGAACGACGGCATGTTCAGCAGCGTTCCTGTTTGGTCCACTTCTGAGGTCACGAACGAGGCACACCGCAAACAGTTTAGGTCAGTGTGGACACCACACTGGGATCACTGAAAGTTGAATTATTGCAGTCATGCCAGTGCATGAGGGAAAGGAGAGCCACAGTTGTTTTGGAACAGTAAAACAAACACGAGCAGTCTCGAGAGTGACAACTTTTTCCCCCTGCCTTCTTGTTACACAATTGCGGATGCCCCGCGTTTCTCTCTCCTGCCCTTCGTAATCACCAAGCCCCACCCGCACACCCACTGAGGGCATCCCGTCTCACTCGCTTAGCGTCGCGAGGTGAGTTTGCGCCCCGCCATTCATATGAGCAGGATTAAGTGGATCATTTTCCGGCGTTAGCAGACGCTTCGCCGCCAAGTGGTCTTGATGTCAGGCCAAGCATAATTGAGTCATCTACATCTCATCTAAAATGGATGAAAGGACTTTTTGATATCATCCCCCACCTCCCCCCAATAAAACCCCACTCATCACTTCCTCAGTGGAGGAACAGAACAAAAAGAATATCGAGGATGGGTGTATTGAGTGACGGGAAATATTGCCACAGTCACTTTTGCATATTCTTTGACATTCTATTAACGTTGAATTTAAAGTAGTTTTTTAATTATTTTTTTTTAATGCATTGAAATTACACGTTAACCTTAATTTGTGCTAATTTCGACTGCCCTAAAAGTGAAAAATTAAAATGACCGTATTTTACCATTAGGCACCGTATTATTAGGGCCACATCAATGAACATTTTTTTTATAACCATTTTCATACATAAGGCATGCTTGGGTTATAAGGTGCATTCAATGCACACTTGAGTTATAAGGTGCATTGTCTTTGTGAAGCTTTGTATGGTTACTAGTTGATTCTAATCATATCACGTGTTTGTGAGCTAGCTTTTGCGCTATTATGCTCGGTTCAGACCGAACACAAAACATTGCGTAGCGCTGCGTCTTGCTTGCTTTTGTTCACCATACAACTACAAGGGGAATTGCTTCAAGAGGAGAAGAGAAGGAAATCAGACATCTAAAAAAAAAAAGTTTGAGCATTGCAATCAAGTCAATCCGGTGACCGGTGGTGGTTTTATTCTAATGCTAAATGGGTTCTTTTTTGACAGTCAAACAGCTGTAAACAAGTCAGTGCACCGAACCATTAGCCAAACATTTGGTCGGTCTGGCTGTGTCGTTTTCGTCACTGACTTGCGAGGAGAACTTGGCAAATGTCGTCCCTTACCCTTTAGTACCGTTATTACCTTTCTTCATTAATGTCCTGGAAAAAAAAATCACATACTGTGAGTTCATACTGACTTATGGCATTCAATTTGGCTCCAGTTTACGCGACCAAATATGTTTCAGGGCGAGGCCCGGGACATCCATTGTCGCGCAAGACTAAGTTACCAAATAGTATTCCTTGCTTTCTTATCAACTATCATCATTGATTGGCTGGGGAAAATCATACGACTGCCGTGTTGTCCATTTTGGCTCAAGTGTTGGGGGAAACTTCGACAGTGCACGGTGGGAAATAGCTGGCGGTCGGGGAGGTGATGAATTCATCAGGAAAACGCACCCCTTATCTGCTCCAACCTTGAAGAGGAATTGCCGTTTGCCTCTCCTAAACACCCACACTCACATACATATACTGGCACAAATATCCCCAACGCTGCTGCTGCCCCCTTGATTGACAGCTCTTCAAATGAGCATCTTGAGTAGCACTGGGCTCTTGGCCTCCAAGTAAGTGGGCCGTCAAATTACATCCTAGGGACCGGCTGGCCCTCTCTCCCTCTGGCAGAGGTCTATTTATTTGTCTGTTTATTTGCTTGCTTTAAATATTTGGTGGCGATGGTGGAAGGGCGGGGGCGGTGGGGAATATTGAATTTTTGTCCCCCGGTCAGAGTCCCCTCATATTTAGTTAATAAAGAGCAGAGGAGGTTGTTTGCCCAGTGAAGAGCAGCAGGATACGGGACTTTATTTAAAGAACTCCTCAGAGAGAGCCGGTGACCTTCTTCTCATGGAGGAGCGAGCTTGTGTACACTGTGCTGCCTCTCATTCTACCTAATCTATCCATTTCTTCTCTTCTTTCCCCTCTGCTTATCTGTCACTTTTCTCTCTGCATCCTTCTCCAGTTCAGTTAAGTACAAACCTCACCCCCCCCCCCCCCCCCCCCCCCCCCCCC
>CAAKHF010020113.1:0-22287 GCA_901007745.1 Hippocampus kuda | reverse complement strand
CCCCGCCGCCCACCCCCGACTGTGTTTGTGCACAGCTTTGACTCCACTGTCTTCTCTGGGGTCCCGTGGGCTGCGGCCAGGTTTAAACTCTTAATTGCCTCAGCGCTGGCTCACTGCAGAGCAGACGATCGCTATGCAAGACAGAGCGGGTGAGATGCGGGGCCCGGGGGGGGGGGGGTGGTAATGGTGTCGCAAACACGTAGTCAATATTTATTCACATACACGTATGGAGGTGATGCATTCTCCCAACCAACCAAGTCACCTACTTTCCCAACTATCGATCTATTTAATAAATAGGGATGTAGTGATTCTGTGATGTGATCATTCTGAGATCTGTGCATCGGCATGTTTGGTCTTGAGGATGTAATATTTCAATTGAAAGTCATTAGAAAAAGCCGGTAGTTGGTAGTCGGAGATATTGCATCTGATTCATGTAGGACAGACTCTATGAATGTGCGTCACTGACACGTGACCTTGCCCACACTGAGAAAGGTTTTGTTGAATGTACTCAATTTTGTTTTGAGAAGTGGTTGCACAGAGGAAAATCATCTACCTCCAAATGCAAGTCGACTCGAAATCTATTCAAAAAGTGTATCTGGATTCCAAGATACCTACAAACATCCCCAACTTACCTACTAGATGTACTTAACCTACTCACCCACTTACATGCCAGCCTGCCTACTTAACTAATATTAATAATTGGTATAATAGTGCAAATGTTTATCTATGTTTCCCCCGTGAAGAGAAATTTATAAATATTTCAAAAATATTTCGTCCTTCAAGAAAATCTATGGAATTGATTTCATGACATTCTCCATTCTCCACAGGTACAGTCCCTCACACATTCCCATCAGTTCCTTCCCTGCCTCTCGTTGTCCGACACGGACGCATTGGACGCGCGATCGATACTAGCAGCTTGACTTCATGCTGTCAGCATAAATATACACGTCAGCTCAGTTGGATGCATGTGGCCCTCGGTCGGCCTGAAGGCTATGAGACCGCACCCCTTCTGACTGAGTGTAAGCTGTCCCCATACGAGATACAGGCTGACCGTGCCCCAGGCCCTCGGCTGATCGATTTTTGTGACTTTTTGTGAATGCCGGTAGAACAGTAAAACTCACAAACACACTGAAGCACACATGCAGAAGTTGTCGTCAGCCACACAGGCTCCGCCTCTTAAAGGCATATACACATATATATATATATATATATATATATATATATATATATATATATATATATATATATATATATATATATATATATATATATATATATATATAAGAAAATTGAAAGAACAAATGAGAGACAGATTTGCAGAGGAATGCAGTGAAGCTCCTTTTGGCCCCATGCTAAGGCTTTATATTAGCAACTTAATGCCACCGCCTCAGCGCTCATTGATCCCTCCTTAAAAGGCTATGGCCAGTCAATACAAACTCCTCTTCGCCATCCGTCTCGATTTACTAATAAATAAAATTGACAGCACTGACTACTTCACCCAGGGCTCGTAAAAGCATGCATGCTAATGTGGCTGTGCCACTCCGCCCTCCCACTTGCTAACAAACGACACTCCAATCATGCTAATTGCTCTCGTTATTGCTGGACATCAAATGGCATGCATGCCATTTTGTTTTTCGCATGCCACTTGCCATGAGGATTAAACCAAACCTAAAACTACACGAGACAAATGAACAAGGCTAAACTTGAGAACATTTGAGAAAAGGCTAAATTTGAAATTGCCATAAATGATGAAACCCCTCAACTCCACAAGGTCAGGACTTGACAAAATGCCTTGCCTTTCATAAAGGGAGCACTCTAAACAGAACCAGGAGCACCATGTGCTGGCAAAAAATGTGTCAATGCAATAACTGCTCAGATTTATTTCCAAGTCCGTTTACTAGCTCGCCTCTTGTTCTCCATCTGACCAAGACCCTCTTATCACTGCTTGCATCATTCATTTTGTTTCATTTTCTTTCTTCCCCTTTCATCGTGTTATTAGCTTCATACAAAGTCATCTTTTGTGTCATATATGACTAAGAGGAGTGGTGGGGGGGGGGGGTCCAAACCCAACTTTGTCATCCTGATCCACTACAGATCACACATCACAGGCTCGTTTGGAAACAACCCACATGACGCATTTGCCTAAAAGCGCTTTAATATTTTCCATGCATGCCCCCCCCCTCCCCTGTTCCTCTTCCATTTGACACAATCTGCATCTAGACACATTAATATTTGTATGAATAAAGCATGGAGCGTGGCAAACAAAATCAATATTTACAATGAAGGGAAATTCCTCATGTGGGGTTCGATATTTCAACAGGTGCAGTGACCAGCCTCAATAGATTTTGTTTGACTTTATGAATTCCACTGTAAACCATTTGTTATGTGTATTACACACACAGGGCGGCCTGGAGCTCGACTGGTTCACGCGTCGGCCTCACAGTGCAGAGGCGCGGGGGTTCGATCCAGGCTGTGGCCTTCCTGTGTGAAATTTGCATGTTCTCCGCATGCCTGCGCGGCTTTTCTCCGGGTACTCCAGTTTCCTCCCACATTCCAAAAACATGCATGGCAGGTTAATGGAACACTCGAAATTGTTCCGCGGCGTGAGTGTGAGCGCGGATGGTTGTTCGTCTCTCTGTGTCTTGCGATTGGCTGCCAACCACTTCAGGGTGTCCCCCGCCTACGGCTGGGATAGGCTCCAGCATGCCCCATGACCCTGGTGAGGATAAGCGGATCAGAAAATAGATGGCTGGATGGATGGATGGATGGATTACGCACACAAATGTAATAGTGATGGAGTGCTGATCACATCTGCTTCACAGTTCTGCCATTGTTGGTTCAAATTTCTGCTCTGGTCTTCCTGTGTGGAGTTTGGATTTCTTCCTTGTGCTTGCATGCGCATACGACACACATTCCCCCAACATGTTCCTTAGGTTCAGTGAGGACTCCAAATTTTCCATCGGTGTGAATGTAAGCGTGAATGGTGGTTTGTGTTTATGTGCCCTTCCTTTGGACTGCCACCATCCCAGGCTGTACCCTCAATCACACCTAAATTCAGCTAGGATAGGATTCAGCTCGGCCGTGACCCAAAGGAAGACAAGCGCTTTGTAAAATGGACGATGGATGTGTATTATCCGGATACTCAAGTACACACACGCGCGCAGAAACACAGACTTCTGCCAATTCTATCCGGTCTGACACTGATTTGCTGAGTGAAAGGGTGACGCCGATGTCCATCGACTCTCAACGCGCCGCATAACAGAGTACTGCTGTGTCAACTGTGACCTCCCCGCCCTCCGTCCCCTCTGCGACTCAGGTGAAACGAAGGGGTCAGGGGTCAGCTGTCCAGTGTGTCAGGCTTGCTGATCAGGAAGTGTAGCCCCTCGCTTCGGGGAGTACACAGGGAGTGTCATGTCGCAGACACATACTCGCACTTTGACATAAATCTTCCGTGCTGTTACACGCGGCCGAGGCCAAGTCCGTCAGAGGCAGGAAGGGAAGACGGGAGGGGAGCAAGGAGGCGGGGGGTTAAAGGGGTGGGTCAGAGGGCACCAGAAACTGCTACTCCAAGCTGAGCCGATTGTTTGCCTTCTCTGCTACTGCTGCCCTGTTCAATGCAAGCACTCCAAACATCTATCACAAAATTGACAGAAAGGCCAACAGCGTTACGAACGAAGATCGGCTCTTACGTATTGCATGAAGTCATGGGGATCCAATAAATAAGCAAACCATTGTGAGATCCGATACAAGTTGTTCCACACAAAAAAAATAAAAATTAAATAAAATAGAGCATACTGGCGCCCAGTATAATTTTTCACTTCTTTAATTTAATTTGATTTATTGTAACGATTGTAATCCCCCAAATCAAAGAAGAAACATCGGGTCATGAAAATTGCATGTACTAATAATTCTGGTTATTGTTGATATTCTTCCTAAGTTCCATTTTAAATGGTTATCAATGTTGAATTGACGATCTTATTCTTTTAATTTATTCATACTGATTTGTGCAGACGTACCTTATCGACACACTCGAAAAGTTTAATCCTGGTCAAGATACACCAACAGTATTTTACACAATATACCGTAGTTTGTTTGCCACACTGAGTAACATTCAATAAAATGAGCAAATAACATGAAATGAATAAATTTCGATTTTATTCAAGACTTATGAGACCGCAGTGTCCATTTTTTACTGTACTCGTTGTCGAAGCTGACATGAGAGCTAAATGAATCTGCAGTCGTGACCAAAGCGTGCTTTCTTTTCACCTCCAGTTTGTTTTGACTGCGAGTGCTTGTTTTGAAGCTTGAGGAAGACCCGAGAGTGCTGAGCGAAAGTGTTTTTCCTCCCATCTGCGGCGCACTTTCGCCGAGAGTCCAATGCAAAGGTTCATGTTTGTTTGTCTCAACCCTTGCTCTCTATCCATGGCTCACTCCCATTGTAGCCACATCCAAAGTGTACCCCCGCTGCACTGAGCCAGCCCTTTCCTTCCATCCTTTAACGCAAAGTCTTAGGTTCGAGAGCTCACTGTTGTTCTGAGCCACCCCGGCATCCTGGACGTGCTATGCGGGGAAAACAACGGCGCGCCCGCCCCGTTTCCTCCCCCTTGTCTCATTGTGAAGCATCGCTGTTGGCTGTCCGGATCAAACCGGCCCGAAGTTCGATGCCGAGGCCCGTCTACAAACAAACGGAGGCCCGCGCATTAAAAGGCTCACAGCGGGGGGAGGAGCCTGTGTGAGAAGTTTTACTCTGCAAAGACCTCGGAGAGGCTAATGTTACATACAAATGATGTGTTTAAGTCGTTCCCTGCACATGTTATATACTCAAGAATCACGTTATGTGTTTCCGGTCTCACACTGTCAGAAATAAGGGGACAATAATGGTCGAAAGTATCATGATTGCCATTTCTAGGTCAAAAAAGTGGCATGTTGGTTTGATTTGAAGGGGTACAAAAGTAATTCCTTTGAGGGTACCACATCGTTTTTCAAAATGTAAGACCCTTACAATGCAATCATGATTTTTCTTCTTTTTTCTCAGTACATGAGTCGTGTCATTCTTGACCAGTTTGAGGGTCTTTAGTCAATGTTAACCAATATGTTCCCGCCGGCGATGGCAGTCCTGCTTTTGCCCGAAACCTTTGGCCATTTTTGTGTCAGTCAGTCAGATCAAAACATTCTCACAGTTTATCACAGCGACTGTGATGGGATGTCGGGTTGCACAGCTTCTGAGTCTCAGAAAACGGTTTCTCATGGATCACCCCAACCTGTCGCATTCTGACGGGCTCCCTCGCGTTGTGCAAAGGCTTTCTTCAGGTGAAACGTAGACCACCTTTGGAGCAGGTTTGTGGCCCCTGGAGAGTTAAATGAAACTCCCCTGTCAGGCCCGGCTCCATGAGAGTCACGTACTGCCGCTCAGTAAATGTTTCATCATATCAGTTTTCTGTCAACAAATAATTTACTAATCGATCTCTTGTACCAAAACATGCAAAAAAGCCTGTCATTCACATACATACAGCATGAGGCGTCCTCTCTGTCTCTCTCTCTCATAAATAGGTATGACATGATGGGCGTTGTAGGTTGTTGGTTTACTTTTCGAAGAGTTGGAGGTAGGGAGCGTGAGATGCCAGGGAACCACTTCCAAGTTGTACTACATTGCACCCTATTACATGACACACTGTCATGTTTAGTTGTGTGCTTCCTGTTTTGGCCCGACCAGGTTTCTCATCCACACTGCGACCGCAGCGACGAGCGTTTTGAAAATGTCACGGTCTTGCCGTACATCCGCGACAATCCCGACCTGTCGCATTTGCCCATCCCGTCGCCTCGCATCGTCTCATCACCATTCTTCATTTCGTCCGCCTCTGAAAGGTACGGGCAACTTCCCTCATTGGTAAAGAAGGATCATGACCGTTTTGATTCTTGTGAGGTGGAAGAATGATTCGTCTTTGTGTTCGAAACGTGACATCATCTCCTTGTTCGAATCAGGACTCTAGCAGTGGCATTTTGGATTAGATGGATCGTCTTTAGGAAAGCATAGGTGTGTTCCCAAGTTAGAAAAGTGCCTGGTAGAAAAATGCTGAACATCCCACTGACAAGAAGGCCGATATACAGAATCTCGGTTCCTGTCAGAATCATTAAAACGCCAGCGATTTGCTCTGAACAGTCAACTAGACCATTTCAATCTGAGGTGAGGCGAAGAATTTCAAACCATATGTGAAATTATAATAATAATAATAATAATAATACATTTTATTTATAAACACCTTTCAAGACACCCAAGGACACTTTACAATAACAAAAACAATAAAACACAATACAATATGGGTTGAGAAGCTCCCCATAACATGGCCCAATGCAGTAAAGCTGCTACAGGAGCAATTTCATCTGTTCTCCAATTATCTAGGTCGCACTCAAGCTTTTCGAAACATGTCGGTGGCTTGACCAATTCCACAAAGCCAAGCGTTACTCTTTGAACTACTCTTTGTTGTGCCTGACTATTTCGACCTTGGTATGTGAAGAGAATGATTCAAATTGCATTCTCAGCAGCCGTGGTATTTTGGACCAAGATTTTAAACAGCATCCTAAGGAGAAGGAATGATAAAATTTCTTCTCCGAGTTATAGTCATCACTCCAACAGCAACAATGTGAAGTCTGGACCGGGATTTCAAACTGTGATCAGAATTGAGGACCGGAAAATCTTTTCGAAAGGTACAAAAGGAGTTCCTTACTGTTGTCAAAAGCATCAGTACAGGAAAGTGACACAATTCGCTTGTGAAGTCAAAATGATGACCCTTTATTCATTCTAAGAAAAAAGTTTCAAGGTCTCAGAGCCTTATATGCCTCTTTATCTTTGATAGAAAAAAAAAAAAGATAGGTGCCGTATTCTCAACATTTTGCACTTTCTGCTCTGTTTTCCTCTCCCATTCTTGTCTTCCTCCCCTCTGTCCGGGGAGTCATTATTGCTTTGGTAAATATTTCATAGGCTTCAATATCACCTGCCAGCCTCCTCCCCGCTCTTGCGCCAGCCGTGGATAGACAGATCAAAATAAAAGAAGAGCTGGTGAGGGGGGATGCAGTGGCGTCTGCTCCGCTCTGCCATTTACCATTTCCCGGTGAGAAGCATCATTCTCTCTCTCTCTTTCTCTCTCTTTCTCTGCTCTGCAGTCCTTCCTGGAGACGGGAAGCTCCCCTGGATGATGTCATATCTGTGCTCAACATCTTCTTTTCTGATGCCTCTTTGATGTCCTCAACACCGCCCATCATTACGTCAGAAGTTTTCTGACACGCCGGAATTGACTCGGAGAGGCGCGCGAATACTAAGCGTCTTCTGACCTTCAAGGGGATGGAGAGTCAGTCTTCTTTCGTCCTTTTGTATTCTTACATCCATCCTCGTTTTTTTTTTTTTTTTTCCCCACAAGCAAACCTGTTTACTTCCAGCACTGCATGAAAGGCTCCGAAGGGACTGCAGGTCTGACAATGAAATATTAAGCTCGGATATTAAAGTTGTTGTGGAACGCTTGTTTGAGTTTTCGACCTCATAAATAAAATGGCCGAAAGTGGCCTCTTATGCACCTGTATGGAAACTATATGGCTGTGTTGTTCGTGCCCGGGGCTAAAACCCTTCCAGGAACGTTCCAGGCCTTAAATATGGATAAGATGTGAAAAGCCTCTGGACACACTACCTATGTAGTTTCGAAAAGGAAATGAAATATTAAATGCCTATGCCATCTTGGGAAACGCAATGCTAGTTGACAGATAAAAAGCAAGCTGCTGTCACTGTCACTTTTGTTGAAGTGATAAAAAACATGGCCACAACACAAAGCAGTTCTTCATCAACTTTAGTACACAGATAATCTCTGCACTAAAGTGGATTTATGAAATCAGCAGCCCTATAATTTGTAACGTCCAAGCGACGTAATCTTGTGCTAATTCAAAGATGCAGGGGGGGCGGGGGTGTACAAAATGTCAAATGCTATTTTTCAGGCGGCACCCCCAAACTAAAAAAAGTTGTCATACCAAAATGGAAAAAAATGTGCCTAATGTGGAATATCAAAAGCAATACTTTGCAGAAAGTTGGTGGACTGACGATTTGTAATATGGCTAGGGTTTGGGCATTTTCCATAAAAAAATTTTATTAAAAAAAAAAATCAAGAATTCTAAAATGTTTTCTGCTTTTACAGTGCATTGCTTTTTTTTTTTTTTTGCAATGAATCCAACCGAATTTTGTTCAATTGTGTTAAATGCTTTAAATTATTTATTTTTTCTGATTTAACAAAAAAAAAAAAAAGTATGCCGAAGTCCAAAGGTCAAAATATTATATGACACCATAAACTTGGGGACAATGGACTTTTTTTTTCATCGAGTGGGGACATTTCCGCTTCAGATCTGCTGCTGGTGGCTTGGGAGTTTTTCTTCACTTTTTCACAAGTGCAGTATTCTGACTACCAGTAACTTACTTTTATTGGATTTATTTCGCACAGAATTATAAATACAGGTTCAGCTTCAAAGTGTAGTATGTCTGACAGATGGCGATGGCAAATCCACTTGAGAAGGTATTTTTTAATGTCAAATGTGCTACATTTTCCAAATGGTTTTGTACGACATTCATTGCTCCGTGAGTTACAGCCAGCCTCCGAATTAGTCAGTTAGTCACATCTCAATGAGTGGTTGTGCACAAATTCCCAGGTTATGCAAGGCAGGTGTGTCTGGAAATCACCTTGAAATTTCCTTTAACATCAAAGAAATGTGAGTTTTCATTTAGTTTCAAGTGTCATGAACAATTCCTTGCTGCTCTTGGTTGACTGGATGATGGTGTGACCCTTTCCAAAGGAGTTACCTTCCACCCAATTTGTGACCAATGGTCACTCACGCTTCCTTCTGATCCCCAATGCGTGTTCTCACATTGGTCTTCCTTGGAGCAGGAAATGAAGTGATCCCCGTAACAACTGTTTTGGCTTCTGTTGAACTCTTGAATCTAATGGGACTCTCGCCAACTGCTCCAATGTGTTTGCATTCCCAGACTCCCCTTGGGATAGCGAACCCTTCAACCTGCCCCCAGCTTCCGGATAAAATGGTGAATAATGTCTCCTTTATATATACGGAGGGTGGGGGGTGGTGGGGGGGGGGAATGTCCTACTGAGATGGTAGGGCTATTAGGATAAGAGGGATTGAAGTCCAGATTTTCTTTTGTAGATATTTAAGTCCATTTGTATTTCATTTGTGCGAATGAAGATAGGGGTCTGGCTCAAGCCGGGGCGTTGAGTCCCGAACGCTAATCTGCAGGTGAAAAATGAGGGCGCAGGGGACTGGCTACGTGATAAAGGCGCCCTTGAAGACAGGTTTGTCTGTGGGTTGAGCTCGGGTCATGGACAATTTGTGCCTCGTTGAGCCCGCGGCTGGATTTACACGCTCTAAGTGCCTCTTTCTGATTTAGTGTCAACTTTTTGGAACTATGTGCACGTGGCACCTTAAACAACCCGAAATAATGCACACTATGTATGTCAGCAAAAAAAATAAATAAATAGTGAGGACTCAACATAATTATAGAATCATCATACCTATAGGAAAAGCAAACACAGATCCATCCACCCGTTTTCCAAACTGCTTGTCGTCTTTAAGGCTGCACGTGAGCTGGAGTGTATCCAACCTGACTTCGGGCAAGATGGCGTACATGGTGGCGTACACCTGGGAGTGTTCACCAGGGAATTGCAGGGCACTGCTAAATAACAAGCACTCACATTCACACCGATGGACAATTTGGAGTCTTTAATCATCATGCATGTTTTTGGTTTGTGGGAGGAAAACCAAAGCAGCCGGAGGAAACGGGATCATCACGCAACCTCCAAGATTCCAACCCTCAGACATGCCTCACCACAAGTTCTCTTTGCTGCCTGCAAACACGCGTTGCAGTGGAAACAAACTGTAAAATGGCAATTGAGAAGAACAGGCTGCTACATGTGATCAGATAATCACGTCTTTGTCTCCAGAAAGGACAACGCGGTGGGTGGCTTGTAGGATGTTTAGCTTGCAGTTCTGAGGTTCACATCGTGCTTTTAGAAGTAGAAACCTTATGATGCTGCAAAAACCTTTTGTACTTTCATGGACAAGATTTCCACGAATGTGTATATACGGTATGTATTTACAAACAAACATTATATGCATTGACTTAAAAGTGTTTTTTTTTTTTCTTCTGAGAACAGTAAATTACTGGCTGACTGTTGGTTTACAGTCCACCTACTGTAATTCATTTTAACACTATAGTACGACATTTTGAATTGCAGTATATTACCCTGGGATAATAGTGGATGGTGTGCTAATTTTATTTACAATTGTACAGTACTTTGGAATACAGTAGAGTTAGTTAACTGCATTACTGGGGTTTTTTTTTACAATACACGCCTGTTTTTATAAAAGTAATAATGCATCGGATTTTTAGGGCGCTTCTCTGTCACACGCTCGAATCGCCCACAATGGCTATAAAGTACTCGCACATTCACAGTGTTGTGGCAGTAAACTACGTAGTCACCGCAACAACACATGACTCGGACAGAGCGGGATTGAAACAACAGACCCTTCGGGTCACTGGACGTCCTGCTCTACCTCCTGAGCAGCGGCCGTGCCGTAACTTGATGTCTGTTGTATTTGACATAAATGGTGCACCTTCTTGTACTACCTTAAGCTTATATTACAAATGCATCCAGTAACATTTGGTATTAATCGCCTGTTTGTGCCAACTGAAAATAAGTAGCCGTGTACTTCTGACAGCCATTTGGAAAGTACAGTATCGATAAAAATCTGCTGTTCCCGTCTTTGTGTCTAGACTGTCTTGGGTTCGCCAAAAAGGCGATCTTGCAAGATACTGCAACATCAGTAATTTGCAACAATCCATATAATTTTATGCCGTAACATGACACTTACCTACTGCTCCTGTTAAATGTTTGAACTGACATGCCACAGATGAACATTTAATGCATTGTAACAGTACTTTACAATTATTATAATATTAATTATAATTATGGCGGCCCGGTAGTCCAGTGGTTAGCACGTCGACTTCACAGTGCAGAGGTACCGGGTTCGATTCCAGCGCCGGCCTCCCTGTGTGGAGTTTGCATGTTCTCCCCGGGCCTGCGTGGGTTTCCTCCGGGTGCTCCGGTTTCCTCCCACATTCCAAAAACATGCATGGCAGGCTGATTGAACACTCTTAATTGTCCCTAGGTGTGAGTGCGGGCGTGCATGGTTGTTTGTCTCTGTGTGCCCTGCGATTGGCTGGCAACCAATTCAGGGTGTCCCCTGCCTACTGCTCGAAGACAGCTGGGATAGGCTCCAGCACCCCCCGCGACCCTAATGAGGATGAAGCGGTTCGGAAGATGAATGAATGAATGAATAATTATAATTATAATATTATAATACATCAACCTACTGTTGAAAATTCACGGCATTTTGACACAAATGTTACACTGTATTTATGTATTCCGCTCATTTAATTAATATTAACTCATTCACTCCCAAAGACGGTTTTAAACGTCTTTTCAGACTTGGTCCAGAATTGGCTGGTACTGAATGAGTTAATACTCGACAAATACTATTCAAAAAAAATCTCAAACTAATACTAACACTAATCAAATTGGAATGACGACACCGACTGCTGTATAGAAAACATATTGCTGGAAGCGGATTTGGAATTCAAACAGACCAGCGTCCCTTCCGAGAATTCTGTTTGTTTGCCATTTCTTTCAGAGCGCGTATATGGACGTCGTCAACATAAATTAGCGGACAGGAAGAGCTCCAACAAGTCCTGTTTCAGATGCGAGGGAACATCAGCTTCACTTATCTTTCAAGCTGCCTGCAGGGCAGTAAAGGTTGGACAAGAAACACTCGACAAGTATCACAAACGGTAAAGAACAACAACATTAACGTGCCGCGACATGAGACTGCTGTTTGTTCAGTGTGCACAAAACCCCCCCAAAAATCCCGGTGTTAGTCATTGTATGTGTTTGGTGCATGCAGACTGAGGGTCTTGTTAGCTGTCAGACCAAAACTTTTTCTTCACATATTGATGCGGAGGGGCGGGATCGGGGAAATTATAGGCACAGACGAAGAAAGAACACTTGCAAAAGTTTCCCCACGGGTGCCTTTCATATTTCAACGCTGCATGTGAAAACTAGAACCAACATGGAGGCAATCCCCGATGCATTTTCCTTATTTAGTTTTCTTTTTACTCGGGGTCCTTTCCTTTGGTCTCTTTGGTCTGGTGTGGCTATTATCCACATCTCGCGGTGTTATCAGTGTGTAGCTGCCTCCTCAGATCAGGCCAGCGATAAGTACCTAAATAAATGGATTGCCCAGCCAGTGGCCATAGGTCAAGCCTTGTTTCTCCGTGTTATTTTTTTCCTTTGTCTGTGTGTGTGTGTGTGTGTGTGTGTGTGTGTGTGTGTGTGTGTGTGTGTGTGTGTGTGTGTGTGTGTGTGTGTGTGTGTGCGCGTGTCTACGCTGTGTTTGTCTGCAGGGGAAGTGCAGGGCGCAGGCACGGACAGCCTCAGCAGTCTAATGAACTTATTGATTTCAATTTCAGGCCTGCGCTCTCCGCTCGCCTCGCACTCCTGAAGCGTCCATCCATCGCTGGAGATAAATTAGTAACTCTTGTTCCCAGGGAGGTTTTCTTACCTTTGCCAAACTCTAGTCTGAGACATTGAAGATTGAAGTGGAAATATATTGTCATAAGGGCCGTTTATTACTCAGCGGGATTACGCAAAAACTACAGTTGATTTCCTTGTGAGTGTGTCGCAGGATGGTACCCGTATTGGCAAAGACCCATCTTGTAATGAGCAGCCAGTAAGAATTGAAAGGTAGCCCTTCAATTTTTTTAGCATTCAGACATCCGACTCCCTCTCCGGTTCTCTTACATAGCATTCATTCATTCATTTTCCGATCCGCTTATCCTCACAAGGGTCGCGGGGGGGGGGGGGTGCTGGAGCCTATCCCAGCCATCTTCGGGCAGTAGGCGGGGGACACCCTGAACCGGTTGCCAGCCAATTGCAGGGCGCTCAGAGACGAATGAATAACCATCCGCGCTCACACTCACACCTAGGGACAATTTGGAGTGTTCAATCAGCCTGCCATGCATGGTTTTGGAATGTGGGAGGAAACCGGAGTACCCGGAGAAAACCCACGCAGGCATGGGGAGAACATGCAAACTCCACACAGGGAGGCAAGAGTTGGACTTGAAACTGGGACATCTGCACTGTGAGGTCGACGTGCTCACCACCGGCCCACTGGTCCGCTTTCTTACATTGCAGGACTCCATTTCGATCTTGATACACTGCGTATTAAATCTATTTGTATGTGTTGGGTAAGCAGGTTTGTTTTTATGTTTTTGTGGTGATTTGCATTGTGCACATTTCTGTATTTATTTCGCGATGCGACGTTGAGTGATCACCGGCATGTTTCAACATGGTACTTTTTTGAAAAGGACATGACTTTGAAAGTGCACGCACGTGTTTTTTCCGGGATTAGTTGACTGTTTAAAGTTGCATTAAGCAATTGGTTGAAAAGTGCTGGAAGCTTGTTTGGAAATGCTGTTTCTAAATGCGTTAAGGGCTCCCGTGTGAGATGCATGCTACTTGCGACGTGACTCAGCGCACACCTGTCGCCTTGCCGAGGCCAAGCTAAGCAAACGACAATCGACACGAGTGTCATCAGTCACTGGTTGGGTGGGGGGTCAATGAAGATGCTGAGTGAGCTCCTCCCAAGGGTGGGGTGGGGAGGGGGGGGCGAGGTTGGGGAGCAGCTGAGGACTTTCCGTGTTTATATTTGTGAGCGTCTCGACTTGGTTCGCACGCACGACCCGATCCAGCTCGAGTATCGCGTGCGTGACATGTTTCCACGCAAATTTTGACGTGAGCGCATGCGGCACATTCCCAAAAGCAGCCACTTGATGGAAAAACGAGAGGCCACGGGTTCCGGGACAGGAAGCCTAACGAGCACTGTGGGAGCGTCCGTATCCGATACCCCTGATGATGTCCACCGACTAAACAGTTAAAAGGTCCGGTTGCTATATGTAGACAAATCCGATACTCTGGGAATGACAATAACAAGGCTGCGGGTCCGTTTTTCCAACGTGCCCACGCGGGGGATTGATGGCGAGCGGCGCGGCTTTTAATAGGGCTGTCAGAGTCGTATTGTTTATGTCGTGTTCCAGATTAATCCATTCTTCCTTTATGAGCCTCTGCAGCCACCGTAAATTGCTGGCGCGAAGCCGGTCCGCCGTTGAGTTACGCCTCGGGGATCAGTGCCACACACAGGGCGGAAAATAAATCATTTCCCTCGGATTTAACGCTGAGCAATACCTGGGCCCTTTGTAAATAAAGCCATAGATGTTTTTACACCCCCCTGCACCTCCTCCGTTCATCCATTCTCCCTCACTTCTGCCTCCGGGGTGCTTATTGAATCTGGAAAAGCAGAAGGGTGGGGTGAAGGGGGGGGGTGGGGGTGACATGAGAGAATACGAGAGAGCAGAGTTGAAGGGCTACCCGCGGAGAAAAGGGAGAAAAATAGTCGGAGGGAGGATGAAGAGACACAAAAAGCAGCGATAGAGAGGATGTAGATGTTGGCTGAAGCAAGGAGGGGGCCGCGGGGGGTGATGTATGTGTGGACTCCTCTGGTTCTGTGGGCTTCCAGCTTCAGATCTGTCAGACTGTCGAAACACAAAGCGCAACGCTCGGGCGCAGCTGACGGGTTTCCCCCGACACGGCCGGCAGGAAGACCCGACGACCGCGGTGGAGGGCCCGGCTAGTCGGCCACTCTCACCGTGGCGCTTCTGCGTCCATCAGTGTAAAAAAAAAACGTACGCCTCCGAGCGGGCAGCGCATCCGAAGATGCGGCGACAGGAAGCTGAAGTGCAACGCCAGCCAAAGGGAATGCCGAATGTGCTGTCATGACTTCATGAGTTATACATGACGTGCAATATGAAAATACTTTCTGTGTGTCATGTTGTCTCCCCCCCCTCCCCGCCCACCCTCCTTTTTTTGAACCCCCTTGCCCACCACCTTCTCTGCCACGTTACTTCCAACAACTCAAAGTTGCCTTTTTCTTTCCAGTATTCCCCCCCGGGTGTTCAATGTTCATCAAGGGATGTTAGCCAAGATGACACAAACGGTCACGTGGTTTGGATTCATTTCCTTTAAATGTCTTGGAACTCCTATAAAACCTTACCCGAGGCTGAGCAATCCCGGTTATGATCATTTTTGTTGTTTTTCAAGTTTGTAGTCAAAGAGGCATTCCAGCTAAAAGCTCGATGCGGCGGCAGATTTTGTCGACTTTCGTTCGAGAAATCTTTGTTCAGAGCACGTCCACTGTGAGGATGGCAATGCTTATTGGTGGTTGAACATCAGGGGCGCGCAGACGGTGGGGTCGATGGGAAGGTGGCCCCGAGCATCCACCTGAGATCAGGCTGGGATTGAGGGGTATCAATTTGGGAAAACTCCCATCCGTCGCAATGGCTCAGGGTTTCAAATTGAGGTTTTAAATAAGAGTTAAGGTTTCAAATTATGGTTTAAAACTAGGTTTAGGGTTTCAAATTAAGTTTTCTAGTTATGGTTGGGGTTTCAAAGTAGCGTTTTAAACTACATCCCGGCCCCCCCCCCCCAATTTTTTTAATTGACTGAATTTTATCTGGTCAAGTGGCTGCACAAAATGAAAGCATCTGGATCCAGATCCATTTTGTTAATAGATGTCGAGTCTACTTAGGTATTCAAAGTAGGCTTTTAAACTTGTGTTTAGGTTTCAAAGTACGTTTGTGAACTTCGTATTTCAAAGTAGTGTTTCAAAACAGGGCTAATCAAAGCTTTTTGGCAGATGGCTTTCACCGATCGCAGATGAAAGTGAATGTTGAAGAGGCATCCTGTTCCGATGGACGGCCATTGTGTTGGCAAAAGTTACGTATGCACCCCCTTCCGATGCCCATCAACCAATTATTTTTCGAGGGGTATCAAAATGTTTCCGTTCTGCTGAACTTTTTTCTTTTCTTGTTCTTCTTTCACTTTTCCCAATTATATGTATCATTATCTTATATATTCCACTTTTTCGGGTTGAATTTACATTTAAATGTATTCAGTCGGGAACGGCGGCCAGCGTGTAAACCGAATTGCCCGCATCCTCGCGGGACAGGATTCTACAGCTCTATCCTGGGAATCCTTCACCTACACCTCCACAATGGCTTTCGCAGTTTTACCGTAATCCGTCTAACTAGCAAGAGGCAAGAGGAATGCAGCCAGCATCTTAATATGTCTGCGTTTCGGCTTTGAGGAGCGCACGTCACATTATTACATCAACAGCTCCGACACTAATTCATCCCAAACACGAGCATTTAACCTATCCATTATTCATTTCTTCGACAATGCCAGGGGGCAAAGAAATCAGTACTGTATATCTGGCCAACTCCGCAGAGGCTGATGCATTATTCAAGGGCGTGCCCGGCTAAAAGACTGCTCGCCTTGTTCTCGACTGCTGGAGGCAACAATCCTCTCACAAGGACAATGTTCCTCACGCCGAAGTCGAAGTTGCATCACCGTGTTTGCTCAGACCCGCTCTTTATCCAAACACGTGGCGCAAACGCTGTCCGTTGCTGTCAGTCTCAACCAAAACACGTTGACGCACGGCGAGCAAACAGACATTGATGCTGTACAAAAAAAAAACCAAAAAGTGTGGGCGAAATATGGAAAGTTTGCATTGACTTTGATCTTTTACAGCCCAAACAATTCATGTCTTCGAATATGTCCTGTTTTTTTTTTTCTGGCTACACGATGATTGCGCCAACCTGGAGGTCCTACGGCTCAGAGTCTCTTAATCAGGGGTGTCGAAACGTTTTTCTCCGAGGGCCACATACAGAAAAATATTGTGTATATGTTACGATGTTTTAAAAAAAATAAAAAATAAAAAATTCCTGAACATCTTTCTATGAAGCAAATAGTTTAAGATTTGACAAGATTTTGGAGTGGGGGAGAGATCGTAATCCGCCAGAAAATATCAGCCGGCAGCCGAATGACATCTCGACAGTCGCCGCGGTGTTCTGATGAGAAATGTCGTGACTAGTTTCATTCTAAATACTTGATTTGCATGTTTGCATAGTTAGAAAAGCTTTACAGAATAAAAAAAATCATGTATTAGTTCCAAATGTCATTTTTACGACCGTACAAAAATAAAGAGTGGACCACAAATGGCACCCGGGCCATAGTTTGGACGCCTACCACTGCTCTTTTGTTTGTGTCGAACTTCAGGTCGCCTCGTAAAATTCGCCTTTGTTCCATTCAGCTCCTTCACGACGAAAATTGGCACTCTTACGTCAAGTGTACGTCAGTGTGGTGAACACGACTTCCGTTTAAACCAGAAAGAATCAAACATTGCGAACTTTCATTGCTAAAGTCAGACCCAAAAGACACTTTTTTTTTTTTCATCTTTGAGCACACAAAAATGAGGTTGGCCCTGTTCGCTCATTTAGAATCAGCTTCCATAATGTGATCTCTGTAAAACTTAAGTTGCTGCAGGTGTGCGGTGGGAGGAGCGATAGCCTCGGGGCTCGCAGCTACACCGTGAGGGCCCCGTCGAGATTACCCATCATCCAGTCTGGCGGCGGCGGCGGCTTTTTCAAACGCCGTCCTGTCTGAAGTTGCCCTTGGTTCTACATGTGTAGTGGTAATTACGAATGAGGGTGGCTAAGATCAGTACAAAACCATCAAACGTTGTACAGCTTGCTGCTATTGTAATAAAGATCAATAGGCAGGTGGCGTCTGTGGCTGGTTTTTTTTTTTTTGAGGGAGAGGTGGCATACCCCTTCTCTTTATCTCTTTTCTCTCTCTCTCTCGCTCTCCCTCTCTCGCTATACATCGCTAATGCGCCACATCCCTTTTAATTGCCGTTTGTGATGTGAACTACTAAAAAAAAAAAAAACGTCACCCTGGGAGACGTAGACGCAGGCGGCGGATTAGATTCAATTCGACTCCGTTTGATAGTCGAGGCCAAGGACCCTCGCAAGGAGTGCGGCGATACACAACATATCCTGTGCCGCATGTACTCCGTTTGTGAACCTCACAAAGCATCTAAAAGGTCACTCCCTAATTGCAACACAACCACTTTTCCCTCACACTTTTTCTTGTTGTTGCAGCACAGCAGGCTTGAGGTCATCTGACCAAAATGTGGAAGATGTGCAAAAGAAGCTGCAGATCAAACAGAGTTCTGTCTGACAGGAGGAGATAAAGAGACTGTCAGCATCGCCTCAGAACAAAGCCGCTCCGACCGTGAGCTGCTCCCCTGACGGCGGCGTTGCGCGGAATGGAAAAAGGTGGGTAAACCAAAATCATGCCTGATACGACAGTCGAGTTTCAAAGTGTTGCGTGTATCGATCTTAGGGAGGCTGTTAGCGATGTGGAGGCATGACAAGCTACACACACCAAGCCGATTTGGATTTGGGAAAAATTCTACATCTTCATCAAATCCTTTTCCGATATGAATGATCACAGTCATTTACATCCATATGAATGCCCCCCCCCTCAAAAAAAAAAATTGAAATATTTTCATTCGTCACCAGAATCATCACTAACCATGGCAGTACCGATGGATCTTCCCCGTCCGTGACTGACGGTGTCCCGTTTCGCTGACGAATGACAGAAACACACGGCGTGTGTCTTGCCCGTGTTTGTTCGTGGGTGTGAATTTACGAACTTACGAACTCCGTTGAGTTCTATGGAAACAGGTCGTCGATAACGTAGCTAGCCAAGTCGCTTTTTGGTTCCTGTACAGAATCTGCCATTAATAGTTCCTTCCCAAAAGTAGAAGGAGACAGAGAAGGAGAAAGCTCTCTCGATTGTGGATAGATTTAGAAGAAACAGGAACTGCGATGGACTGACGATGACGAGTTGTCGGACCGCTGAAATTTACTAATGATCCCAAAATAGCGGTGATGTATTTTATTTTAACGGTGACGGAAGCGCGGTAAAAACGACGTTGACAGAGTGATGCGCTGACGCTGACAGTTTTAGTTGAAATAATGACTGACAATGACGAACGGGTGGCCCGCCCGCTGGCGAATGACGGACCGGCAATGTTGACTGACACGCCCATTCTGCCGTTTACCTGGACACCGTTGAGTTCCAATCGAACAGTCCTAGTCGCGGTGTTGTTACAGACGAGTGATAATTCCTTCAAGCGCTTCGTTCAAGGCTGTTTGGGACCGAGTAACCGGACCTGATCAGCAAGAGTTGAGCAGCCGATATCGAACGCACTACTCTTGCTCGTAACGCCTATTGCTCTTTCGATCATTTACGACACAAAGACACAGATGTTCAAGATATTCAAGAATCAATACGACAGAAGTGTGAACATGTCTGATTAAGAATTGATATGCCACAGTATCATTTGATGACAGGAGCACAACATTTCTTTTAAAAATCACACTGGAGATGTCCGATTTAACCATAAAATGTAATACAGGGTGGCTATACGGAATCGAATATGATAGTTGGAGCGAGGGATCTTTGTCACCCAAACAGAGTTCATTTTCAGTTCCAGGATCTCTTTCTTCAACGAGTCCCTTTCTCGTTTTATGGAATATTTACATGCATTGCGGTTTTCCAGGAAAGCAGTTTGTGGGACAGAGCAATGCACCCATTCATCCATCCAATCGTTGAATCGTCTTCGTGATGGTCGCGGTTCATTTTGGGTGAAAGCTGGCAATCATAAGACACATACCGTCGAAAAACAACGATTCACATTCATACCTTAAAACTTGCAAGGTCTACGGCACTCTTCTATGTGACAAAAGGGCACATTTGAAATTTAGAGTGGCCTTTTATTGTGGGGGGCCTACGGCACCCCGGTGGAATATTATCCTGTCTTATCGACATTTTATATGTCACACTAATGAGGAGGAAAGAAATTCTCACAAACACTCTGACTTAAACGTATTTGTGTTACAATATTTGACAGAAATAGAATCAAGCACTTGATCTTTGAGTTCAGCTAATGAAAAATGAAAGCAAAAACAAAAGTGATGCATGGAAATTTTTGGTCAGTGTCGTGATGTCAATCACTTTTTTTGTACAAATAAAGCTCGGCGTTTTGTACTGCTGTGTACGTGTGTCCATTTTATTTTAGCATAGACGAGCCTCCAGTGAGTCAATCAAGCCGGTAAACTTTGAGAGACCTCATAATCCTACGGCATTGTTTTTAATGGCTACTCCAAAATACTTTCCAGGATAATCATTTTATCTGATAAATGAGGATTTCAAACACTCTTATCTGCTGTGTGCTTGGACTTTTTTTTTTTTTTAATCCTTCCATTCTGTCTGGTTGTTTTTTAATTGATTTCGCAGCACGGGGGGGGGGGGCTTTCTTCCCGAGATAATACGCAGGCAAGAACGAGGTCACGATCCTTAAACGAGGGAATTTTACTGGCACTGTGTGTTTGCTTCGCTGTGTTTACGGTCCTCCTTTCGCTTTTTCCTCGGCAAAGATCCGTTGTTTGAAAACACTTTCAGTTGATGTCCTACCTCCAGGCTTGGACCAAATCTTGGCATATTAGGATCAAAAACACTGTCAGCGCCGTTCCCTATGTCTTTCCATAATTTGGTCATTGGGAGCGCAGCCAGGCATGGAAATCAGACCGCTGATTATCCAATAATATTGCGACCGGAAGATGTGAATATATATTTTAAAAAAATAAAACATAAAATGTGTTCCCGCATCTGTGCTGTGTTTGGCTGAGATAACGGCTCATCCGATGAGACGGCCACTCACCTCTCCAGTGGCGGCTCGGCTCACAGGCCTGCTGAGGAAAAGCTGCTTATTCCACATGCAGCCTAACTGCAGGTCTCAGGTTTGGAGTAGTTGTCGCATAAACATCGGCCTATGTGGTCTGTCGGGAGGGGGAAACCTTGTTGGAAGAGAGCAAATTGATTTTTGAACATTTGCCATGGAGGTGGTTTTCACTCCACGTGTGCTAATTGGATTGCTAGTTAGCTTGTTTGTCTCAATAGACATTTGTGAAAAATTAAGTTTTCCTGACATGTTTCATTCATTTTTGAAAACGTGTGTGTGTCTGTGTGTGTGTGTGTGTGTGTGTGTGTGTGTGTGAGACAAAGATGATGAGACAAAAGAAAGTGCCCCAAAAGCTAAGACAAGGAAATATGACAACGCGTATGTTGCGCTTTCCTTCACTGTGACTACAGTGGGAGACGAGGAAAGACCGGCGTGTTAACTGTGTCTACAAATGCTGGCAGCGGACACCATGATGCCAAATAAATCAAGGTGCCACTTAAAAACATTACACCTGAATAATGTTGACAAGGAACTGTAAAGGTTGTGCAACCTCAAAACTGTCATGTTTCGGTTTGTGACCAACAGGTGGCACTGTAGGGCTCTCCCTGCAGCTGCACACCTGTTGGTCGTTATGTAATTAGCTGTATAAAAGGACTCCCAGCCCGACCACTCATTGTCGGGTCATTATTGCTTGTTTGTTTGAGTCTGTCATGTTAGCTGCTGTCACGGTTTCTGTTGGTTTGTGTTTATCACTTTGTTTTTTGCTTATGCCATGGTTTTCTTTGATACTTTGGATTCTTTTTGTTTTCCAGACTTCGTGTGTTCTGGATTTCGTTTCCTTAGTATTTTAATACAATTCTTCAAGTACAATCTGCTCCTCCCTCCTGCCTGCTTTTTGGGGTCCACCACCACCACGTAACGTGACAAAAACATGCTCATCACAGCCATTAATCCTGACTTCCTCATTTTGATTGAAAAAATGAATTATGTTATTCATTTTTGTTTGATGGACTAAAGTGTTTTATGTATTCTGTTCCTGAGTTAATGTTGCTGAACTGAATTTGACTTTATTATATTTATTGATTTATTTAATTTTAGTTTTCAGACTGTTGCAATGGTTCAAATGGTGCAATAAGTTGGTCAAATGTTAAAATGAGGATTTTTTTTTTTAAATTTCAGGCAAATTGATTCATTGAAAGTCTTTTCTAAGCTATTCTTTGCTGTAAGTTGAACTATGTCTGTTTCTTTTTTTCTTTAATGTTAATAAGGGTACAATGTAAAGCAGAAGTGTACTTATAATAATTTTAGACACAAATGATAATTATTGTGGCGGCAGAGAGCATGGGGGTGGGGGGGAACCCCCTCCCCGATTCGTTTTCTTCTCGTTGGGAAGGCGTAACAGAAAATAAGTGAGAAGCACTGATGTAACCCTTTCGTCTGGCATGCGTGCATATGACTGCCGTGCTAATAAACATTCCTCTG
>CAAKHF010020110.1:0-12097 GCA_901007745.1 Hippocampus kuda | reverse complement strand
CGTCCTTGGATCGTTTCGTGACAGAACGCCAGGCAAAAACCACTTCTGAGAGAGAACATGAACAAAAATCGATGAAGATGCAGTTAAAAGGAATTGTAACATGTATTTGTTCATATTTTGATGAATTTTTATGCTCTAGGACAGGGGTCCCCAACCTTTTTTGCCCCACGGACCGGTTTATGTCAGACAATATTTTCAGGGACCGGCATTTAAGATGTGGCGGATTAATACAACAAAATAATATGGTATGAGCTGCATGAAAACTGTGGTGTTTTCGAAATATAATAATAAACACAAGGAGCGTCTAATCTGGCCGCAACACTGATCGCTATGGTAATGTTTAATGCCTTCAAAATACGATACAACGCAAATTCAAAGTGCATGAAAATGACGACTCACCACAGCCCCAAGCTTGATTTTCTGAAACTAGACGGTCCCATCTCGGGGTAATAGGAGACAATGACACCTCAAGTGTGTGGTTTATGTCCAGTCTACTTCGTAATTTTGTTTTAGTCGCCGTTACTTCAGAAAACCCCCACCTCACACAGGTAGGATGTCGGAAATAGCAACAGTGCTATTGTGGTCATCTCAGAGTATTCAGCCATAACTTGAATCCAGTTGTCTTGAACGTACTTTTAAGGCCGCTGTCATTTGCGATCTCCAGCAGTTTTTTTAAAACCCTCTCAGGCTCAAAATAAGTTCTTGTTACAGGTAGAGTAAAGGTACTTGTTTGTTGCAAATCTGCATCACCTGCCCTGAGAGAGCTCTTTTTGCGACCTTCAACGTTTTGTTTCTAGCGTAATCGGTCACGTGACGGAGAAGTGTGGCTTGACGTGAGTCAAGCGTGACACAGACGGATGTAACGGAGAATCCGGTAACCTTTCAAAATAAAACATCTTCGTATTCCGAAATAAATAAAACGGAAATAAGGCAAGTTCTTTCTGTGCGGCCCGGTACCAAATGCCCTGCGGACCGGTACCGGTCCGCGGACCGGCAGTTGGGGACCCCTGGTCTACAGTGGCTATCAGCTCGGCAGTGTATGTGAAAAAGCATGGATGAACTTTCTCATCAACTGCTGGTCCTCATTCTGATCAATTTTATATTCATGTGATTTCTTATTCGCCATGAGCCACGACAACTCATCATGGAGTCTTCTATCCGGTGGAGGCAAGACTAAGTTCGCAAATTACATTTTGTTAATTACAGCTCAGACTGTGTAAGTAGAGCAGACGCATTTTCAACAATGCCCCCACCGCTACTGCGTCTGCAATTTAAACGAAGCAGTAATCGGTTATGGCTAATCCGTAAATCCAACAAAAGCCAGTGCAGCCCTGCTTACCTTTTTGCGTTGATGGTGCTTTCATACTATCTCTTGTCTACTAAAAGTGGCTCAGGAACTTCATCCAGCCTAGCTAGTTGTGTCATTTGTGCTTATGCTTATTTTGTACAGCTTACATAATTTCTTGCTCACAGAAACATTTCAGAAATAGGCAGATAAAAGGTTTATTTGGTTGTTTAATTACACACACTGATCCAACTCCCAGTATTTGTAGAAAAGTAAGATATATTCCCAGATATTCCCAAGTATATCATTGCACCACGATCATCCAACGTTCTGTTTCCCTTCTGCTCCATTTATTAAGATAAAAGAAGTAGTCACAATATTACCTAATATGGGGCAGTTAATATGTGTGCAGCGGTGACTGGGTCAGCGTCAGACTTTTTGGGCGTAGCACAATTCAAAGCAGTTTACAGCAAGCAATGTGTTTTACAGAAAGCAATGTGTTCTGATATGATAACATATATACAATGGTATGCAATCATTGCATCATCCTTCCACTAAGTGACCCAACTTTCCAACTCACAGTTATAAAGATGGACACTTCAGTCAAACTACATTAATTGCTTGAGATGTGTATTCCTTATCATAATTGTATTTATTCCTGTATGTTTCTTTCAATGTTTCTGTGTCCTAACCATACCGTGTCTGATTATCCCTTGCTCTCATTTTCCAGGATCAGTACTTGGATAAGTTCTTTGCATTGGTGCATGCACTGGATGAACATATGTTCCCAGTCCGGATAGGGGACATGAGAATCATGGAAAACAACTTGGAAACTGAGCTGAAGTCAAGTATAGCAGCACTCAACTCTTCCCAGCTGGAGCCAGTCGTTCGGTTTCTTCACCTTCTACTTGACAAATTGGTTTTGCTTGTGGTTCGACCTCCAGTCATTGCTGGACAAATCGGTATGCTACTGCTTGATTTGCATATCATTTCAGATCTATTTATCTATGTATCTATCTAGCTATAATTATTTAACAGAAATAGAAGCAGCATACAATGATTTGCAAATCATGTTCACCCCACATTGAGTTGAATCCACTATGAAGACAATATATTTAATATTCACTTTTTTTCATTTTTGGCAACTAATCATTAACTTAGAATTTTATGGTTGCAACACGTTCCAAAAATGCCGGGACGGGGTCATGTTTACCACTGTGTTACGTCACTTTTTCTTTTAACATTCAATAAACGGGGGTGAATTCTTGGCTGATTTACAGCCTCAGCTTTTCAGCAGTCCGCGGTCCCTCTCTTTCGTTTGGACCACATGTTTTAAATGGGTGACTGTTCTGGACTGCAGGCAGACCAATCTAGTACCAGCACGCTTTTACCTCGAAGCCACACTGTTGTAACATGGGCAGAATGTCATAGGGCATTTTTTGCTGAAATGAACAGAGGCGTCCATGAAAAAGCAATTGCTTGTATGGCAGCATGTTTCTCCCAAACCTGTATGTACCTTTCAGCATTTATGGTGCCTTCACAAATGTGTAAGTTACCCATGCCATCAGCACTAACATACCATCACAGATGCTGGCTTATGAACTTTGCGTACATAACAGTCCAGATGGTTCTTTTCCTCTTTTGCCCGGAAGACATAACCTCCACAATTTCCAAAAATAATTTGAAATGTGGACTCGTCAGACCACAGAACACTTCCACTTTGCATTAGTCCATCTTAGATGGGGTCAGGCTCAGAGAAGCCAGTGGCATCTCTGGATGTTGTTGATAAATGACTTTTGCTTTGCATAGTAAACATTTCAGTTTCCGATGTAGCGCCCAACTGTATTTACTGACATTGGTTTTTTTGAAGTCTTCCTGAGTGACCTAGATGTCAGTTTTTGATGTGGTGCCGCCTGAGGGATCGAAGGGCACGGGCATTCAATGTTACTTTTTGGCCTTGTTGCGTACATGCAGGGATTTCTCTCGATTGTCTGAATCTTTTATTGCTATTCTGGCCCACAGATTACACAATCACTAAATTCCTTACAATTGTACAGTGAGGAACATTGTCCTTAATTAAACTGTTTGACTATTTTCTCATGGATTTGTTCACAAAGAGGTGAACCTGGCCCTATATTTGCTTGTGAATGACAATTCAGGGAAGCTCCTTTTATACCCGATCGTGGTACACACCTGTTTCCAGTTTGCCTCTTCACCTGTGGGTGAAGTTAATCGCTATTTGCAATAGTTTCTACATTAAATATCTGTCTTTGTTGTGTATTCAATTAAATATAGGTTGAACATGGTTTGCAAATGATTTTATTCAGTTTTTTTTAACACAACATCCCAGCTTCATTCTAAACAGGTTTGTTCAGCATACCTTAATTTTTGTCCACCATTTCTTACTTCAAGACCTGTTAATATTAAACAGACTTCTTCAACACTTTGTAACATGAGTCATTTAATATTTTTAGAAAGCAGCCATTTGCTAAGAAAACAAAAATACTCAATGTCAAATATTTCAAAACTTATTTTATACTTCTCATTTATGTGGTAAAGTGTCTCTATCTAATGCATACTGTGTACTTTGTATTTTAGTTATTTCTAACCCTGTTTGTGCTTGTGTGATTTTTTTTTTCTTTTCTTTTTTTTTTAGTCAATCTTGGTCAGTCATCATTTGAGGTTATGGCAGCCATTGTAAACCGCCTCCATAAGTACCTGGACACCAGCCAGGACATGCATGGCCGCAACAGCCTGCTTTCTTCATACATCCACTATGTCTTCCGGTTGCCCAGCACTGACCCCAACTCTCCTTCGCCAGGTATTTAATTAAACAATCTTTCAAGGTCAGGTGTGAAGTAAACTTGGCCAACCCTCTTTTGATTAATACTTACAGCTAAAACTATTTCAAGCATACTTCCATTAGGGTTTTATTTTTATTTTTTTTACACAAACCATCCAGGTTCATAGTTGGACCAATAGCAACACACTTAACAACGAAAATGCTTTTGTTCTGTAATCTCCGGCGAGTGATATCATTTACAGAATGCCCAGTCGCCAGTGAGCCATTGTAATGCATTGTTGATTGTCCCGTGAACTGCTCTTTGCCATTGTTATCGCGTTATTTAGCGAAATGCCTCGGCGCTATGTAGCAATGCACTGTTCACATTCAAGCAAACCGTTGTTTGAGTGGCCAAAAGCAAAGAATAGGGCATGTAAATAGACCAGAAAATTTAAACGATAGTTTCGTTCTCGCAAAGCAAATGAATTTCACGCCGGTTTCAATGAGCATTCTTTGTTACAAGCACTTCGAAGACTGGAATTTGCAAAAAACATTGATGTGCTAATCGATAACTACTAAGTATTACATGTGTACATGGATATACATCTACCAATGCGATATAATGTTCGGAGTGGTTGACAACGCAACAGTGTACAACAACCTTAGCAATGACAATGTAGGACACCAACCCACTATGACTTGTGCTCTTAGTGCTAGTGGGAATACTTGGACTAAGTAATTAATCCCATCGTGCGCAATGATTTTTTTGCATGCATATTTTATTTTGTTTATTTACTTGTGACATAAAAATATTTCATTTGGGATTTTTGAAAATGTCTTCACAGTTGACCTTTAACGGTGTGTCTTTTCATCTTTGCTAACCTCATCTTTTTGTTTTCCTCATATTTTCCTTCTTGTACCTTTCTCACCTGTTTCTTTTCTTCTCCCACATCAATTTTGCTTTCGTTTGCCTGCAAAAGATGTCAAATCGACCTCAACAGGTATCTATGACAGTTTCATAGATATTGAAGTTGTTTTGCAATCCATCAGAATGATTTGCATTTCTCAATTCCTGCTGCTATAGGTGTTGACTGGTTCTTATTTAAATGATATCCATTTGCCACCAACTGAAAAAGACTTGAGTCTATCACACTTGCCTTTAGGGGAGAAGCTGAAACATCTGCTAATTTCTTGTTTTTAGTCTTAAATCCTTTTTTTTTTGTTTGTTTGTTTTAATAGCTGAAACCTAAAGATACCATTGGCATTTTGCATTCTAAATACCCACTTTCTGTCATAAGAACCTCAAAAACATTTAACCGTTAATCAATTTATCACTTTTTAACTATTTGGGTCATTGGGTGTATATTGGAATCTTGAGTTACAATCTTAATTTTTTTTTTCCCCTCCAGCCCATTTGTAACCTCAAACATTAATAAATCTAGGTAATATTTCCAATTGAAATGAATGTAAGTGCAGTTTTTACTTAACTTTTTTTTAAACCAGAATATAATGCAACCTAGAAATAAGGGAAAACAAATTACGTATTGTAAAGATATAAAACGGAGGGGAAGAAGACATATTTTCTATAATAACAGAGAAAATCTGTTTTAAGTGTTCTTTTAATCATGTCTGTTTCTTTTCTCATTCATTAAATGATTCTGGCATACCAATTCCGGGAAAACTTTCCTTTTTCTAACTTAAAATATTAATTCTCTACAAATTCCTTTTGATCATTTCTTATTTATTTATTTATTTCCTCGCTCACGCGATCACCAAGGACTGCTTTCTTATTTGTCCGTCTAATAAAAATCAATACAGCAACACATACGCAGCCTGCTTCTAAAACGCAAAAAAAGCACAGATCTTTGTGCTCATTTATGATAAGAGCTTCCAATAACACTCTCAGCTTCCCTTTTATTTGGAGTTATTCTGACTGTTTAGTGCTTTATTTATGCCATTTGCAAAAGTTCCTGTCTGTCCACATGGAAGGAGCTTCTGCATTCATTCAACAGGGCCGCTTCTGGCATCTGTGATTGGATGAATGGATTGTACGTTGGTGGAAGTTTGGCCTCGCGTCAACAGGCGGGCACAGCTATTTGATGTGACTACACTGATATTGACCGTTCATTCTCTTAATGCAAAAGATGCTACATGTTAATAAATAACATATACTTTAAATCAATTTTGGGGATGAAAATGAAATGATTTTTGGCATTGCATTTGCTATTTGTGACTGGATGTTCAAGAATTCGGCACTAGAACCTTCGTTCACATATGCGACCGTTTTTTAACTTCAGCCGCCGAAGGATATCGCTAGTTTTTAAGATCACGGCAATGCATTATGCGCCTTGCCAATGATGGTTACGCAGCGGCAGTCCATGCCAAGACCATATTGAAAATAGTATGCAAATAGAGGTGATTTTTATTGGCAAATTTTTTTACGCAACTCAAATTGTACGTCCAATTTCCACTGTTAAATATTGGTAATTGTTGTGACATGCTCTGTATCTCATTATTATTATTTCCCTTTTTTATGTGTCGTCCCAGGCCCTGGAGGGCTTGGAGGTTCTGTTCACTATGCCACCATGGCCCGCTCAGCTGTTCGACCAGCCAGCCTTAACCTAAACCGCTCTCGTAGCCTTAGCAACAGTAACCCTGACATCTCCGGTACGCCCACCTCTCCTGATGATGAGGTTCGCGCCATCATCGGTAGCAAGGTAAGTTCTTCAAACACGAATTTGTCACTAACAAGTTTTATGCTCAAACTAGAGAGGCTTAAATATGTTTTCATTTTAGTTACATAACGTCATTGCGCTGCCTGGCTGCCATGTTGCTACTGCACGTGCTTGTTAGATTTGATTAAATATTTACCAGAAATGACATCATGTCCTATTGATTTTGTAGTGTATTTTTTGAAAAGGTTTTATAAGGTGATTGTACTGATTTTGTACTTTTTAACACTGGTAGGCACTTGCCTTACACGCACACAGTGACCCTGAGGTCATTTTATCAGTATGTACACTAGACATAGTGTGTCAACAGAAGTTTGGACATCTTATCTCTCTAACCACTGTAATAGCAACCTGACATGAGGGGAGGTGTGCGTCGAGTTAAAATTGTGAAAGGCAGACAAAAAGTTGAGTCCGGGTGCACATTTTCATTGTCCTACATCGTAAGGATTTTTGGGGGGGTTCATATGACAATTATTGTACGTATCTTTACATGTATTCAGCCCCAAATTAATTGGAGTTGTGCTCTTGTGATTTTACCGCATGTGGATGTTACATGTGCTGTGAATACTTATCTTCTTTTTCTTCATTTTTCTACAGTAGCACTTTATTGACAAAAGTCTACAGAAATGGAAAACAAAACAAAACAATTTTTCTGTCGTCATTTTTACTTAACCAACAGCTGGTCTTTTGGGTCCTTCATCCAATCGTCCTGACCTCTGAACCTCTTTAACCTTTGATTCCTTCCCTCCTCCTTCCCTCATGCTGCTCGCTTGTTGCCTTGGTTCTTGCCTGCCTTGTGTCCTTTGACCTTGGCACTCCTAGGGCTTAGACCGGTCCAACTCGTGGGTTCACACCATGGGCTGTAAGAGTGCCCCTTGGGGATCCAGCCCTGGGTCTGCTCCAGAAACCATGCAGGTGGTTTTATGAATGCCTGATCATTCGCTTTGCTTCTCTTCAAAAATAACTCACCATACTCACCCTTGAAGAATACTGACATATTTGGAGTTTTGGTGTTGAGTTTGTACTTGGACAGTTTTTTTTTTAAAACATGTTCATTTTATTGGTGTTGTCATGATCGTATCCATCTTTACTGTTTTTTCTGGTTTTAATATTTCTAACAATTCCTCTAGAGGCATGAAAAAATGGCAGTTTTTTTGTGTTGCTCCGCATACAGATGTTTGCAATACCAAAACTTCTTAATATTGCAGTATTCTACTATAATCATAATCACAACCCTCCCATGCATGGGTTTCACGATCCCACCCCACACCCCAACCATGTAAATGTAGTGCTTCATCTGAGATCCACTGTGATGTTCCGAATTAACAACCCCCCCCAAAAAAAAAAAAAAAAATTGCTCATAGAGTAACTGCACTTGAACATCCTTTTGAGTGTTGCAGCATTTTGCTACGGCAAAATTTGCCTTTTGAACATTTTTAAGGGAAGCCTAAAAAAACATTTATCATATGACCTGCAGAAGGTATTCTGAATGCAAGATTGCTGACCATGTAAATGTAGACATTATATTCTTTCTATACTGAGATTTTTGGCTGATTGGTTATTTGTGTAAGGTTCACTTAATGCCTCCCTCCCACCAAATAATGTGTGCAATTCTTTGGGGGTGGGGGATGGAGAGAAAGTAGAGAAATCGATTGTTAGACATCCTTCCCCTTTGTAGAATTATTTTGTCATTTCCCCATTGTCACAATTTTGAATTTTTTTTAAAAAAGTAAATATATACTCCCATTCCATTCTAGATATAGTCTCTCACTATCCCTGCCTGACTTCCTACTAACCCCTCATGACATTAATTGTGTCACTGGAGCATGGAAGTGTCTGCCTCTGTTGTGCATTTGTTCTTTGTCTGCTTCACTTTGCGTCTTGTTGTGAGTCTTGTCATGTGCCGCTATAACTACTACTTGCCATAAACATTTGCCTATTTTAATCATAAATCACAGCCCAATCACTACTCTTCAGTCACGGAACATGCAAACTTTTAATTTTGGAGCTTAGGCTGCAAAACCCCCTTTATGCAGAAGGATGAAGTCTGGCACGAAACTTGGAAGGGCTCAAAAAAAAAAAATTAGCATACTTCATTACAAAAGTAAAAGGAAGATCACCATGTTTAAACGTTAATATGTATATAATCCAGTGCCACATAATTGTAGCCATGTACTGTGTGTAATTGTTTTGCATCCATATCTGTGTATGTCTATGAAACCACAAATCGGTTGTGTGTGTGTGTGTGTGTGTGCGTGTGTGTGCGTGTCTGTCTGCCTTGTGGACCCAGACACCTTTTGCTTTATGCTGAGAGGAAAAGGTGCAACCCAACACTCCCGTTGCTCCTCCACTAACTTTGTTGTCACGTTCCATTCATTCCACCCATAGGCCATGGAGCGCTGTGGCAATCGCATGTCTTCGCACACAGAGAGCGCCAGTTTCTTGCAAACTTTAACGGGACGATTGCCCACAAAAAAGGTAGAGCCACTTGCACCGGGGAGGAAACCACCCCACCCGCTTCGTGCCTTCTCACTTGTCTTGTCTGTGGATGTACAGTATAGCGTTGGATTGGTCAATGTTGTTTTGTTGGTTGTGCCGTCTTGCTGAATGTCACTGATATGCGTCTAATTTTGAAACTTCATTGAAAGTAATAATTGTAATGATTTTATAATAATGTTTCCCACCACATGAAATTGTTTTAGTCTTGAGAATGCTACACATTTGTGCACTGTTGCTTTCAAAATGTGCATGTTGTGTTCATGAATGGACATCCTTTCAGCTTGTTGTATCACCATTTGAGCCAAGATGATGAATGTGACATGAGGTCTTCATTTTGGCAGCGCAGTGAACGAGTGGTTAGCACATCTGCCTCACAGCTCTGAGTATGGGGGTTGGCATCTGGGCTCCGGCCTTTGAGTAAGGAGTTTGCATGTTCTCCCCATGCTTACGTGTGGTTTTCTGGGTAGTCCGGCGTCCTCCGTCATTCCAAAAACATGCTTCTGAGGTTAACAATCGAAAATTGTCGCTAGCAGTAAATGTGAATGAAAATGGTTGTTTGTGCCCTGTGATTGGCTGGCAACCAGTTCAGGGTATATTCAACCTCAAGCCTGAAGTCATCTTGGATAAGATAAGATATCCTTTATTTGTCCCACACTGGGGAAATGTATAGGCTCCTATTCACCCGTGAGCCTATTGAGCATAAGTGGTCTAGAAAATGTATGTGTGGATCTTCATTTTCTCTGGAGCATTGATTCTCAACCATTGTGCTGCGACGCATTAGATAATCAGGTGTGCTGTAAGATATTTTCCCCATTTCACTTAATTGTTTTGAAATTGTTTGTCTTTCTATGCCATGGACTTAACGGGAAGAAAAATGTAATGCTCGTCACCTATAAGGTAGAAAGTACAGTGGTACCTCTACTTATGAAATTAATTGGTTCTGGAAGAAATTTCTTAACGAGAAAATTAGAGACACATTTTGCATGTAAATGCCGTAATCTGTTCCAAGCCCCCCAAAAATTCTGACATAAATGTTTTCTAAAGCATAAAAACGCATCAAAATATGGAAACAAATACATCTTAAAATTTGATTATTGCACAATAAATGAGAGTTGTGCATACTGTAAAAAAGTAAGAATAAAAAATGAAGATGATGGTCATTTAACGTTAAACTGCATCCTCATTGTTTTTTGCCCTCTTTAGTGCATCTTCTCTCTTAGACGTGTGTTTTGCCTGGCGTTTTGTAAAGAGCTGATCCAAGGATGTTTGCTTTTGTCGACTTTTAACAATCATTCGAAAATTCCCAAGGCAAACAGCATAGTGAGCGATGGCCAGACTGAACACTTTTTCTGGGTGATTCACATTTACGAAAACTATCGGAACGCCTCATGGCCCGAGGGGCGAATGATGAGGACGCTGCATAGACACATATCTATCTATCTACACACATAGACACGTACGATAGAGGTCCCTCTTAGCCAATGGTATGCCAGGATGATGCTCGAGAGTAGCCAATGGCAAAGCAGCTATAAGTATGTTGCCTTCAGGAAACTCGGAGCTGCGCGTAGCAGCCCATACTGTATTTTTACCTTTCGTATCTTAGTACGTATTTCGTACTTAGTACTTAGTACTAAGTATTTTTCGTAACGAGAGGCAATATTTTCCTGTTGAGGCGTTTTGTAACTTGAAAATTTCATATGAAGAGACATACATACATAAGTAGAGGTATCACTGTACATAATTACGGTAACCTATCGACCCACCTGTTATCCTAGGAATCTATGAGCAAATTGAGACAGGATTATCATTATTTAAATTTACTGTATTGCCCTGCGATTGGCTGGCAACCAATTCAGGGTGTCCCCCGCCTACTGCCCGAAGACAGCTGGGATAGGCTCCAGCACCCCCCGCGACCCTAATGAGGATGAAGCGGTTCGGAAGATGAATGAATGAATGAAATTTACTGTATACTTTTTGTGATATTTATGCAATGTAAAATATGTGCCTCAGCTCAGTTAAGGTTGGAAAACACTGCTCTTGAGCATTTGTCTTCCTTTAATAAACTTCCTTCATCAGTAAGTATCAGTATCTATGATCGAAAGAAGCAGGGCATGAATCATGGCCTTTTTGAAAAGTGAAATTCAGTGAACTTCCCATTCTTTTTTGGTTTACATTTGGTTACAAGACTTGCAAAATGGTGGGAGTTTTGAGTATTTGTTTTGGGGTGAGGGTTTTGGGTTTGCACACATGAGAGAAGAAATAAAGACAGTCAATTAGTTCATATATGTACTCTATATCAGTATTTCCTGCATTGTCATTTCTAGATAAAACCTCATCTACATCAATTTCAAAGCGAAGTGCGGTGGAGTTTTACTGGTTTGTAATATAGTACTGTGATAGATCCTGCAGGATTATACTGCCATACATAATATGCAACACTTGTTTGTTTTGGTAAGCTCAAAGGCAAAGGCTGCACAATATTAAAAAGTGGGATATTGGTGTTGGATATTGCGAAGTATGTTATTGTTATATTTAATGTACCATATTTTCCGCACTATAAGGCTCTTCGGAGTATAAGGCGCACCTCCAATGAATGGCCTTTTTTCAAACTGTTTTAATCAATGCCCCATGTTATAAGGCGTATTGAATAGAAGATACAATCGTGGCTGCGGTTGTGCTATGCATCCACCAGATGGAGATACACTAAAGGAATACAATACAATACGGCTTTATTTATATAGAGCTTTCACAACTGCTGCAACTGTAACAAAGCGCTTTACAGAACATTTAAAATACTAT
>CAAKHF010020103.1:0-11252 GCA_901007745.1 Hippocampus kuda | reverse complement strand
TGTGCTTTGTGCTTCTTTTGTGGGGGCTTTCCTTCCATATTTTGTTTGCTTATAGCTCACACGATACCGACTGTACACACACGGTGCTTCTTGACACATGCCTTTGTCCCAAAACAGGTTACAAAGCACAGTAACACTCACAAGACTGGTTCGTGTATCCTCTAACACGTCAGCAAGTGATATGCTTTTCATTTTTACTGCCAAATATATTGGTGGAAGAATGTGATGTTGTTATGATTGTATAGTCCAACCCGTCCAACTTTTGTTGCATTTTATCAGTTCCTCTAAGAAATGTAATGGCAGATGAACAAGGAAGGCACTAGTTGGTGACTTTATCAGATGTACAGTATGCTAAAAATAGATGTGTAGAAATATGGACATGCCTCTAACTTCCCGCAAATTGTGAGGCACTTTTGTGAAACTACACGAAAGGAGAATACCGCCCAGCCTTGCTTAACATCACTGATCAGTGTCATCAATGTTAATGCTATCCTCCCCCCCTGCAGGAATCTTCGCCTATCTTAACTACCATGTACCAAGGACTCGCCGTGAGATCCTTGAGATCCTCCTCAAAGGCCTGCGGCGTCTGGAGTACCGAGGCTATGACTCTGCCGGTGAGTCAGATGAGAAAACGGTTATCAGCAACGTTTGTTTATTCTTGGCTATCTCTTCGCTGTCGACCCAGAGGACAGTTACCTTGATATGACATAGCTGCTGCTATTCTCAGACACCACACGATGAAAACGCAATTGTTGTTGTGGATATAGAAAATGAACACACAGTTGTCTTTAGGCTGCGATTGGCTGGCAACCAATTCGGGGTGTCCCCCGCCTACTGCCCAGAGACAGCTGGGATAGGCTCCAGCACCCCCCGCAACCCTAGTGAGGATGAAGCGGTTCGGAAGATGAATGAATGAATGAATGAGTTGTCCTTAGGGTTTGATGTGATGTGATGATCCCAGCTGACTTGGGGCAAGAGGCAGGGTATGCCGTCGACTTGTCACAAGCCAATCGCATATAACTTTGAAGTGTTGACAAGTCCCTCCACCTTGACTAAAAACTCATTTCTGAAACGAACCAAAGTGTGGTACTACCCCCCCCCCCCCCCCACCACCACCACCACCATCCTTCACTGCGGCTATGGTATGGTTTTTGTTGTTGTTTTGTTTTTTAACACCAGTCTTTTGTTTAAATAAAAAAATAAATGTCCCAACGGCAAGTCGTTATATGCGTCTCACTGTTCTCTGAAGTTAAGCTTGCTTTGTCAGCCCAATTTTTTTTTCTTTCATAATACTGGCCCCTTCTGGCGAAAACAACAGCCACCGCTGTGCATGGAATTCTACCCCAGTGTGAATAATCATCTGATTATTTTTTTAAAAATCCTCCGACGGTGACGATCAAAATTGAATTACAGTATTGTGTATACCGGTATAATGAATCCTCCCCTTTGTAAATTGAATATCAGTGGACGCTCTAGCTGTATGGACAGGCAGCTTTGCTATTCTAATTGTCTGACTTGTAAATATGAATGTGGCGTTAAGTGTTCAACTTGTAAATATGAATGTGGCGTTAAGTGTTCAAGTGTTTTTTGTTTATTTTCAGGTGTGGGCATTGATGGCGGTAACGTAAAGGAGTGGGAAACCAATGCCAAGTCCATCCAGTTGATCAAGCAGCGTGGAAAAGTGAAGGCTCTTGACGAGGAGATCCACAGTAAGCTGAAAGTAGTTTATTACATGACAATGAAAGAACTTCTCCCAAATGGGCCACTGTTTTGATTTTGGGTGTTCGAATAGTTTTGTTTTTTTTGTTTGTTTGTTTTTTATAGAACAGCATGACCTGGATCTGGAGGTGGAGTTGGATGTTCACCTCGGCATTGCTCACACCCGCTGGGCTACCCATGGAGAACCAAGCCCGCTCAATAGTCACCCGCACAGATCAGATAAGACCAATGGTGAGTAATTTGCTCATCATCTAAATAGTGAACTCATTCATCAGATCCTATTATTTTTATCTTGGCTATTTCTACACTGAACAAAAATAAGAATGCATTTGTTTTTGTTACAGTGTTTGGTCAGCTAAACCCTAAAGATTGACGACTTTATCTGCACAAAAGGCGCATTTCTTTTGGATAGTGTTCAAAATATGTTTGTGAGCACTTTTCATTTGTTGAGAGAATCCATTCACCTCACAGGCATTATCAAGCTGATGATGATGCGGCATGATTATTGCACACGTTTGCCATAGTTTGTTCACAACAAAAGGTTGTGCAGCGAAAATTTATTTTCTTAGGGTGCATGAGTAAAATGATGGTCATATGAAGTTCTGACTGGTCTTCGGAATATTATGCATTTTCTGTAAAGAGCAAAATGTTTAGCTCTTTGGGTGGGAGCAACAGTATGCATATTTTTATTTAGTATATAGTACCTTCCAATATGTCCTTTTTATTGTGATTGTCATACAATTGATTTGAATTATTTTAGAGAAAGTAAGTCGAGTGAGTCATTGGGTCACAATGACTCAGGGTTCATTGTTTGTCTTTATGCTCTGCAGAGTTCATTGTTATTCACAACGGCATTATCACAAACTATAAAGATCTGAGGAAATTCCTGGTGAGCACAACTTTTTCTTCTTCATTCATCGTTATTATCCTCACATATGACCCGGACAGGAATGTATTCTTTACTCCCACCCCACAGATGAGCAAAGGCTATGAGTTCGAGTCAGAGACCGACACCGAGTCCATTGCCAAGCTGGTGAAGTACATGTACGACAACCGGGAGAATGATTACATCACTTTTGCCACTCTGGTGGAAAGGGTAACACAGCAACTGGTAAGGACACGCACACGCACGCACACACACACACGATTATTGATCATCAAATGAAATGTGGCTCGCTGTACTTTTCAGGAAGGTGCTTTTGCACTGGTCTTTAAGAGTGTTCATTATCCTGCCGAGGCAGTTGTCACAAGGTAAGCTCTCGCTATTTATTCAAACTGTATGTTGGTATTAAAACCTGGTAGTCTAGAACAATGCTTGCCAACCTTTTCTGGTTTGTGTACCCACCAAAATCTTTTTGTCATACAATGAGTACCCCCTCACTCATCCGTGTTGATGATTCTCCAAAAGTAGAACGTTGCACAACTGATTATCAAAGGGAAATCATTTTTAATTCATTTCCCTAGTTTGAACAATGAATTCTCAATTAATGTTTTTAGAACTCAAATTCAACTGTTCAAAATGTATGTTGCTTTGAAAACAAATATACATTTAAATGTTAAAAAAAAAATGCCTTTGTTATACATAATTTTAATAACATTTGTAGCTCTTTTGAGTACCGTTAAGTCCCATTTAAAATCTAAATATAGTAACAAAACACTGAACAAGAATAATATTTGCAACCACTAAATTTTTACTTTTGTCCTTATCACTCATCTGAGCTTTTTATGAGACACTCGAGTTGACGCGCCGCTGTTGTGATTTTTGGAGCGGCTGTGCTACAGGTTATTGATCTGGTCCATGAATTATTAAATGTTTCCATGTATACCCGACCATGTGCTCATGTACCCCCGGTTGGAAAACTCTGGTCTTGAAATTCATGTTAGTTCCCCCCACAATTGAAGCAACTTTTTACCTTTGTTATCTACACGTTGCGCTCCAGCAAAATTTCTTCCTGATGTACAGGAGGGGAAGTCCTCTGCTGATCGGCGTGCGAAGTGACCACAAGCTCTCAACAGACCATATTCCCGTGGTCTACCGCTCATGTAAGTGCCATTTCAAGCCATGTTTGTCTCTTAGAATTTCCCAATTGGATTTAGACCTAGTAGTTACGTTTATTTTTCTCAGCTGCCAAAGAGAAGAGCTGCAGTTCCCTCCCCAGAGTCGACCAGGATACCAGCCTGTTCCCTGTGGATGAGAAAGCTGTTGAGTATTACTTTGCCTCTGATGCAAGGTAAGCGCATCCCCGTGTCCTTGCAGCCATCCTTTTCAACTCCAAAGTACCATCTTGCCACGCTTCCGTGGTGTCATCAGAACAGAAATCAATATTGTGTTTCTTGTTTGTGACCACAGTGCGGTTATAGAGCACACAAATCGGGTGATCTTCCTAGAGGATGATGACGTGGCCGCTGTGACCGAGGGAAGGCTGTCCATCCACAGGATAAAACGCCGTGCCGGGGACTACCCTGCCCGCGCGATCCAGACCCTTCAGATGGAGTTAGAGCAAATCATGAAAGGTGAGTTGAAGGTCCCTAAATTGTTTGTTCCTGCATCGGGTATTGCCTTTCTCTGTACAGTACTTCTATCATAGGTGCTGGTACAATGCGCGACACGCCATTTTGAAACCTGTTATTGCATACTGTCAAATGTTAATTATGATGCTGAATGGCTCTGAATGATCTGCCATGAGGCGGTCCATACTGCCATCAAGGATGCCTGTAATTGAAACTTCTGTTTTGAGATTTTGTGTACCCTGTATGGAGCATGCATCCTACATTTTATTTAAATTTTGGTCCAGGGAGGAAATAGAATTATGAATTACAACAAATTTGCAGTGATACTGTGTATTTAATGGGTTTTTTTTGTTTTGTTTTGTGTTTTCTTTTTTTCTTTTTTTGCACATCAGGAACAAAAGTGCCATTGACAGATTAGCATTGTTGAACAAAGTGTAATGTATCACCGATTCTGTTGACATATCTGCACAACAGGCTGGTGTCCATTCCCTGTTATACCGCTTTTGTCCAGCAGAGAGCAGAAATTAGCTGCTGCTGGCTTACTCGCACATTCCTTTGTGGTCCAATCATTTCTCAGCCGCTTCTGGAAGCGATCTGCTGACTAACCTAATTCGCATGACCCAAATTTCTTGCAGGGGAAACTGAAAAACACACATTTCACTGTTGCAGTTTATTAGGGATGGAACAACATCAACTCCCTCTTGTCCCGCCTTTGTTTTTCTTGATGGAAAACGTTTGTTTTACCCGATGTATCAAGCATGTGTTTTAGTGTAACCCCTTAAATTTTCAAGCAAGAACTATGAAACAATATTTTTACTGCTGCGCTGGAGCTTCATGTTTGTCAACCATACCTTCTAGAGTAAATGTTTTTAACCGTCTTACGAATGTTTCTTTACCTTACCCTTGCACCACAGGTAATTTCAGCTCCTTCATGCAAAAGGAAATCTTTGAGCAGCCTGAGTCTGTGGTCAACACCATGAGAGGAAGAGTCAACTTTGATGACAATACAGGTTAGATAGCTTGCCTCAGATCTGCATCTTACTGGAGTTCTGATGGATTGATGATCAAAGTCCATCCCAACAACTGTAGTCTGATATTTGACAAATAGATATTAACGTATATCTGCACATAATTTGAAATGACAACGGTGAACACTCGCGAGTCGCAGGGGCAACACTGAGCCCTCATATGAATAGCAAAATAATGCAAGTAATTGACACCCGGCCCTAAGAATGTTTATATATATGCTACTAGTTTAAACAATAAATCTACCACAAACTATGATTCCAAAACACTTTCATGTATTTTTAAAATGCATGTAACATGTTACTTTTGATAACTAGTATCTTACAAATGGTTGAATTTGGGGGGCGGGCAGGGTGAGGCGCATGTAGATGCGCTTTTGGCAAATACTGACTCGTAAGTCTAAACCTAGCGCCACTCTCAGTCAAGCTTATCACTTCAACACAGTTCGTTACAGTTCATCATGAAACAGGCACGGCACAATAACATTTGCCACACGCTTGCTGTGCAAGCAACACAGTGTATTCAGAGTGTTTTCACAATCACAATTGACATACTTCCCAAAACAATCCGTGTGTTAATTGTTTTCTTGGATTGTAATGTTTTTATGATTGTGAGAAGCCAAAATTAAAGTCACGATTACATTACAATTAATTCTCCAGCCATAGGTCCTTCACACCAATGTACTACTTTCCTATTAGACAGGGCTTTGGAAACATCTTGTGACATTTATGGGCTTTTTCTGGGGGAAAAAATTGCAAATAGGCGCAGGTAGGTTCCACAGAAATTAAATGTATAAAGTAGTCTTTTTGGGTGGCATTTTATGATGTCAAGAGCACAAAAATATGCATATGTGCACAAATAGGTGCATTTTTCTTTTTGAGTGAGAAAAATTGCGAGTCACAAATCAGCAGGGGTTGACTCTTGAGGGATTAGAAACCATGTGAAAACATAACACATGAAGAATGACTTCGTGAGTGGCTGACTCCTCTCAGCACTGTCATGGTTGTGTTTTAATGATGTGGAAAGTGGTTAGGCAGGATGATGAATTGGTTGTTTGGTTTGTTCCCAGTGACCTTGGGTGGACTGAAGGACCACATCAAAGAGATCCAGAGATGTCGACGCCTGATCCTTATTGCTTGCGGCACCAGCTACCATGCTGGCGTCGCGGTGAGTAGACAGACAGTTTTGGTGTAAATTTTCACCGTTCAACACATTGGGTCGGCCTGCTCACAACTTGTTCTGACCTGATGCCTGGTGGTGATTTCGTAATTTGTTGCTCCGGCAGACCCGTCAGGTCCTGGAGGAGCTAACGGAGCTGCCTGTGATGGTGGAGCTGGCCAGCGATTTCTTGGACCGGAACACACCCGTCTTCCGAGATGATGTGTGCTTCTTTATTAGCCAGTCAGGTGAGGATTGATCTAGTGCCCAGGCCTTGTTTGTTCACTACTTTCCGTGTCAGGGAGCCAGTCTGTGTATTGCTTAGTAATTTGTTTATCTCCTTTTGTGTGATCTCCATCATGGGGTTTCTTTGAGGTTTGCTTAATTACAGCCTTGTACGCGTCATTTTCTACCAAACTAACAGTCAGGATGACTTTGTTTTCCCTCTGTTTCATCCCTCAGGGGAGACTGCTGACAGCCTCATGGCCCTGCGCTACTGCAAGGAAAGAGGGGCTCTGACTGTGGGTGTCACTAACACAGTGGGCAGCTCCATCTCCCGGGAGACTGACTGTGGAGTCCACATCAATGCCGGACCGGAGATCGGTGTGGCCAGCACGAAGGTGAGGCAGGAGAACTTTGGTACTTTTTTTTTTTTTTTTTTTTAAAGACCATGAAGCTTCTTTCAAAATTTACTCTCTAAGGTTACAATACAGCCTGTTGCAGGATGGTGCACCTCAGATATCCAAACAATCCATTGCATAGGAAATAATAAAATAATAGAATAGATTTTTTTTAATGATTAAAAAATGTACGCTGTACAGACAAGGTTTAAACCTTTCAACATTAACTGTCATACAAGTACGTTAGTCACTACAGTGGACACTACATACTTGCATTTACATTATTAAAAGTCATGTAATATTTTTTTGATTAATTAGATGTTTTCTCAAAATTGGTTAGTTAAAATGTAGACGTACTTGGGTATTCATTTTTTAAAATACTTTAATTGATATATTGTAAATAAAATAAAATGTAGTAGTACTTTTGTATGCATTTAAAAATATATTCTTATTTTTTAATAATTGGTTAAATCACAAATTAAATTATTATTATTATTATTATTATTATTATTAAAGGCATCTATGAATAAGCTGTTCTATCTGTCGAAAGCCCCGCTATTGTCTTCAAGTGACATCACACTTCTGGGTTTGTCGCTTGTCAGGATCTCACATTGGGAAAACAATTACAGTACTTTGTCAAATTTAAGAAATCGAAATTCTTTTTGTCACGCTTTATTCAATGTGTTTTGTTTAGTTACTTGTGAGATAAAAATATTTCTTTTGGGATTTTCTAAAATTACTTCATAGTTGACCTTTAACATGTACTCAAAGAAAATAAGCACCACCCACTTGGGACGTGGGTGGTGCTGCTCCAGAGCCTGCGAGCACGCCTCAGAGACGCCATCATTTACTGCTTGGCTGTCTGGGCAGAACACCGGGACCAAACGGTGCCGCACAACCTAGCTCCCCAAATTACTGGAGAACATGTGTCACATCCCACCGCTGCAATTTAGCACACTATAATATGATGTGCTGTATGCACAATTCATAAAAATGAGATGCAACATTCTAAAGTGATCATCTTAAACATTTTTTGTCATGGATTTTAATTGCTGAACGCTGAGACCTAATGAAGTTTGTCAGGTCAGCTGCAGAGAAGCATAGTCATCATTCTTAGATACAGTTCACTCTGTTCCACATGAATCACACTGTGTACCCCAGTTGATCACATTTTTGGGCAGCACATTCAGTCAGAAGTCTGAGGGACAGTAGTTTAAAAAAAAAAAACAACAAAAAAACAAAGGCTTTTCCTATTATTTTATTGGCAGCGAACGGGTCTTATGTTATGAACTGGCTTCAGGTGGACATTGTCTTTCTCAAATGGGCACCGAAGGCCTCTTTATGTGCGAGTTGAAGGAACAATCAGCACATCACTGATCAGGCGTCAGGGCACTGAAGACTTTTGTGACTCGCTGCTCCGTATCCCCACGTTTCAAGCATTTGTTCCAAGATGAGCGCCGGTTTCGACTGAGCTCCACATTTGCCTGCACTCACCTCGCCTCGCATGTCTCATCTGTTGTGCATTATTAGATGGAGACAGAATTCATTATCAGAATGGCAGAAAAGAGATCATCGTCTCAAAAACATTGCTTTCAATGGGATCGTATTCCTTTTTGGGTGTCATTTTTTTAGGGATTTCAAAACCGATGTCACGCAAAACAGTCGGAGATCTTTGCTCGTGAATGTCATTGGTCCCAACCACTTGTTTTATGTGTCTGTCATCTTTTCTTTTTTTTTTCATGTGCGCAGGCCTACACAAGCCAGTTTGTGGCCCTGGTCATGTTTGCTCTGATGATGTGCGCCGACAGGATTTCCATGCAGCCAAGACGCCGTGAGATCATCCAGGGCTTGAAGGTGCTTCCGGGTAAGTCAGAGGTGTTGCTTTGCTGACGTGTACTGATTACAACACACTGGAAACTTCATTTGGTTCACCAGATTCATCCCAAATTTAATAAGACGTGCAAGTGTCCAAAGTGAAGCGCCACATACTCAGCGAAGCAATTTTGTTCACGCTTGTATGTATTCAGTAAGAAGAACTTATCGTCGTGCATATGAAAGTCAAGTTTTATTGTTTGTAAAATTTGACAATTTTAACTCGATTCAATCGCAGCCATTTTCACTGGAGCAACCCCCTCAATCCCAGCGTTTTACTGGATTTTGACTGATCTTGCAAGGCCCACAGAATATTTGGTTCTAATGCTATATAAACATGGAGCCTACCAAAATAAAGTTTGGACTCTCTTCTTTCAGCAGAAAAAAAAATTGTTTCTATCTTTTTCCATTCTTCAGCAATCGGCATTACAAAATGGCTAAGTTTCATGGAAATGGCGATTCTGGGAAAAACAGAAAAAGAGCTTTTTGTAAAAGTATGCATTTCAATCACGTGAGGCACCACTGCCACCTACTGGTGGCTTTTTTACATGATTTACGATGCAAACGGCTTATTTTCATTCACAGATTGCATCAGACCCTCCTCCTCTATGACGCAAAAAAAAAAAACCCGACATACAAGTACTTCCTTGGTAGGCGGGGCCTAATTTTAAAAAGACGTAGAAGTACGTCTTGTGGAATGAAAGAGTTAATAGCAATTATCTTGAAAACGACCAAGTCTCACTCAATGAAGTTGAACAGTTTAGGTGTTGGCCATCATGCATTCTGGAACTGATTTCATAAGTGTTAACTGTTTGAAATGTGCCCTCAAAGTTCAGGTTCCATGTATCTACTCAATCAGTCCTATCCAAATGTCCTTCATGAATATTCAAATGTTGAGATTTGACTTACCACCGAGTGCTGCCATCTTTTCAATATGTAGAAGCGCACTGCATCATGATCGACTGAGATTGGTTTTGCTAGCCTTGTTTTATAAACGTGAGAAAGAGAAAACTAGACATAGCACTGTGTAGGATGCACTGCGGTGGTACAACCACTGTAACGGACTTTTGAACTTTTTGATGCAGCGTTTGTCGGAACATTTAAACGTGTAGCTGTCCTTAATTTCGTGGCCGCCGAGTTTATAGAACCAGCCAGGCAACATTTTGTCCACATTTCAAGCAATGCCTTAAAGTCTGGTTCATTTTCTGCAACTCTAAATAATGACAATGAGGATCATGAAGAGAAAGAGGGAGGGTGCGGGTCTTGACTCGCATGCCTTTTTGAATTCGAAGCAGATGATGGCGTGTCCTGAACGGTAAAGTTACCAGCATAAGACTGCCTGGCCACTCTGCCGCTCCTAGTCAACATTCCGATCTGACACTTCACACGTGCCTTTTGCACAGCATGTTTCTAAGTTTTCAAATCCGAATTTGTGTCCCTCCCATGTGTATCAGACCTGATCAAGGAGGTTCTTGGTTTGGATGATGAGATCCAGAAGCTGGCGACAGAGTTGTACCAGCAGAAGAGCGTACTGATCATGGGTAGAGGTTACCATTATGCTACCTCCTTGGAAGGAGCCCTGGTGAGAAAACAAACGTCCTTTCCTGACTGGCTTCATATCATTATCTTTCTTCTGTTTTTTCCTCTTCACTTATAAGCTCTTTCAATGTGTAACGTGTCCAATGTCTCTGGAGGAGTACCTGTACATGGAAAATGTCACTCATTTCAGCTCCTGCCAAAATATGCTTTTGTATTTGCCTAAAGGACCAACGGCGCATTTTATTCCTTTCGGAGGAATGAAGTTCTTAGTCTATGACGTAAGTGTTGATGTTTTGAACTTTGGTGATGTCCTACCCAGAAAATCAAGGAGATCACATACATGCACTCTGAGGGCATCCTGGCTGGGGAGTTGAAGCATGGCCCTCTGGCGCTTGTGGACAATCTCATGCCAGTCATCATGATCATCATGAAGGACCACACGTACGTCAAATGTCAGAACGCCCTGCAGCAAGTCGTTGCCCGCCAGGTAAGACGGCCTGTAACAATCGGTGAACCCCCCCCTCACAAAAAAACACACACGCGCACACACACACAAAATGTAATGCTGTCCTTTAACCATTAAGGGGCTCCCCCCCATTGATGTGTCCATAGCAAGTGTAGCTTTTTTTTTTTTTTTTCCATTTTCATTTTTGTTAACAGTCCTTCGTACTTTACTGCAGCACTTTTCTTAGTTTTTTTCCTTGTTTGGGATTTTTGGATGGAAAACATGCACCTCATATTGCTTTTTGGACAAATGGGGATAAATAAAATTCTGTGGCCTGTAGCTCACCTCTTGTTGTAACATGA
>CAAKHF010020100.1:0-10310 GCA_901007745.1 Hippocampus kuda | reverse complement strand
ATCTATCCCCACCTATCCCCACCGACTGCCCGAAGACAACTGGGGGAGGGGGCCCCCCCCCCCCCCCCACCCCCGCAACCCTTGTGAGGATAAGCCATGGATGGATGGAAGACAATATGGTTTTTCCATGTGAAAGAAGCCACTGAGGGAGATATTTCTGGCACAGTGGCGAATTGCTTGCGAACATAGCAAATGTTAGGTTTCGTCAAGGTTCGTAAAATGTTGCAAACATATCCACAAACAATTTTACTTGATGGAAAAGTTTTTTCTTGATGTCAAGTTTGAACGTGTTCATAATTTCCTTGCGTTTTTAATTTTTTATTATTTTTATTTTTTAAGCATGGCAAGTGTTTGCAAAAGAGTTGAAACATGTGCAAACAGTTGTCAGTCCTTTTTATTATTTCCCAGTGCTAGAGACCAGGTGACCGTGGTTCCAATGTACGTCAACGTAATCATGTGTTGCATTCACAAGGATTCTCTGCTCAGTGAGATCAGCTCCACATTGCTCATTAGGCCAAGGGAGACAAGGCACAACTGGAAAATGAGAAAGGTCAAAGTCGAGAATGTTAAACTTTGTGGCATGTGCACCCCACTGGTCGGTGACACATCCACGATGGAATTCATGTTCACATTAATGCGTGCATATTCTCCAAACGGATTTCTATCCACCCATCCATCCATTTTTTTTTAAATCCGCTTATCCTCACAAAGGTCGCAGGCCTGCTGGAGCCTATTCCAGCTGTCTTTGGGTAGTAGACGGGATACACCCTGAAGTGGTTCCCAGCCAATCACAGGGCACACATCGACGAACAACTATCCGTGCACACTCACACCTAGGGGACAATTTAGAGTGTTCCATTCACCTGCCATGCATGTTTTTTGGGAATGTGGGAGGATACTGGATTACCCCGAGAAAACCCACGCAGTCAGAGGAGAACATGCAAACTCCACACAGAATCGAAACTCTATAAAAAAATTTCTATAACATTCACTAATCTCGGGAAAACTCCCACGTTCCATGAATTACAGCCAGACTCAGACTCAAATGAGTCTCTCACCTCTTTGGTGATTGCTCACAAATTTCCAAGTAACACACGCTGAGTGTGTCAGAAGTCTGGATGGAGATTGAGTATTGGTGAAAGGTGCGCAAGTCAGTCATGTTAAAAAAATGAAAATAAATAAAAGGACTTGTGTCCGAATGGGAGAATATAGCCCATAGCTAATTGACACATGAACAATTATCAGCGTCATCACCAATTATTTAACCTTGCCTCAACCCAACTATGATCGCCTTAGCATTGACAACAACAAATTTGAAGTCGCTCAACCCCCAATTTAATCAGTGGAAATCAAATGTTTATCACTCCCTCTCTATTCATATTGCCAGTCAACATTTTGGTGTACAAATGGGTGAATATTGAATGATTTAATTGTTTGTTAAATGCCAATTAGTATGACTAAGATCAAAGTGAGACACTATCATGGCTGAGCAAAATGCAAAGTGTTGAAATGATTTTATTTTTTTCCCTTTCCAACACCTCTGAAGCTCAAATAGGTTGGATGGAGAGAGTTAGTGCATCTTCAGTACACTTGTCATATCCTGAATTGCACCTCTATGAAATTCTGATCATTTTGACAGAGGCTACCTTTTCTCCTATGTGCTGTGATTCACAGTGTGCTTATTAAATGTTCAGCTCCTCAAATGGTAGTGCATGCATGTGTGCTGCAATTTTCACCCACGTCACTTGTCTTTTGTTCTCAGACGCTACAGTGCTTTCACTTAATCTCTTTGTTTGACTGAATATAGTTTCATAGGCACTTACAGGAACACCCGCAATTCCAAGGAGAGAGTAAGTGACTTTATGTTTATCTCTTTGTTGCCATGGTGAGTCAACTGATCAGGGCTCTTTTGATTTTGTCTTTGGCCGAGTTGGTTGAAGTGATGATCAACTTTTCTGGAACCCAATACAGTGGTACCTCTACTTGCGCACATCTCCTCATGAAATTTTCAAGTTACGAAACGCCTCTACAGGAAAATATTGCTTCTTCATACGAAAGGTAAAAATACAATGTGGTCTGCTACTCGCAGCTTTTTTCCTGAATGAAACATACTCACAGCTGCTCTGCCATTGGCTATTATCGAGCATCATCCTGGTATCCCATTGGCTAAGAGGGACTTCTACCGTGTTTGTCTATGTGTGTAGATAGATAGATAGCTGTGTTGATGCAGGGTCCTCGTCATTCGCCCCTCGGGCCATGAGGTGTTCCAAAAGTTTTACGAAACTCTTCTATGTTTTTTACATTATGCACAACTTTCAATTATTGTGCAATTATCTAATTGTAACATGTATTTGTTACATATTTTGATGCATTTTTATGCTTCATAAAACATTTATGCCTGAGTTTTGGGGGACTTGGAACGGATTAGGGCATTTACATGGAAAACACGTCTCTACTTACAAATTTTCTAGTTAAGAAATTTCTTCCAGAGCAAATTAATTTCATAAGTAGAGGTACCACTGTACTCAGAATTGTTGATTTTAGTGGAAACCCACTCAAAACACTCAAAAGGGAATTTAATCTTAACTCAATTATGGATTAAGGGTGTGTTTAACCAACCAGCTCAGCAAGGAAGAACGGCCGCCCCTTTATTTTATAGCTATTTCTAAGGGCATTTGCTTTTACACTCGGCAATTACCCCTCGAAAGGTCCCACAACATTACTTCTTTTTATGGTTTCAAAGTTCAAATGAAAAATAAATAATTCAAAAATGCCTTCTACATAAATATTTAATTCTGTTTAAAATTGATTTCTAAAGAGGCTTGTATCAGCATGATTGGATGGGTCTGGACCAGAGATCAAAATTGGACTATCAATACCAATATTTCTTTATATTCATTTGTTCACGGACAGTAGCGCTGTCACAATCATAAGAGTGATATATTAACAAGTTAACATGAAAACCTGGTAGAGTATTAATCATATTTAAAGCAGCAAATTACACACACACTCCAAATCCAGAAAGCATTTAAAAAGGTACAGCAGCTGCAGCCATGAACACTGGAGCCAAAACTAACTTCATCACAGATTCAGGTCCAAGATGCCAACAACTGGAGAGATGAAAACACAAATAAAAAACAAACAAACAAACAAACCTCGTGGCCTCTATGCTAAGACATGCAAGTCACATAAAGAGAGAAGAGGGGAATATTTTTTTTTAATCATCATGAGCTAGCTGTCCCTACCTAGACAAATTAAACCCGGTGAAGCTATTTTTCTAGTCATGGCGTTTGTGCATGCGTGGGTCCCTGAAGCGTAAATTTGTTGTTTATTAACTTGCTTAAGGGTGCCTTGGCCTCACTCAAGTCTTCAGCAAGAAATTACACTTTCCATATTTTCATATTCATATTCAGACCTTTGTGTACTAATGCCTCCATAATGGTCCAAGAAAGACTTCTTTACATTTTGCTTGACAGTGCAAAGTGAGGGGTACTAAGTCGTAAATTGTGGTCTGAGGTTTTGCAATCAAAGTAAAAAGTCAGGTCCACATTAAGTCTAAACCCTCTCCTGTCTGGATCATACAGTTATGTTAGTTTGTAAAGACTTTTGTAGACAGATTCAGTTGACAGTCTGTAATTTACATGACTTTTAAGTGGGCAGCAATTTTCCCTCTAATTTTCCATGCGTCCGAGTATTCCCTGAGCCTTGCTTGGAACACGGTGAGCAACATCAGACATTCACACGGCAGCCAAAAGAGTATCGCACCTGTCCAAATCCTCATCATATATTACACCATTTAGGTATGGTACCAAAAAACTTAAATCACCTAGATATCAAAATATGGGATATGACTGAATAAAAAAATTGTAACATTGAAAAACTGAACACTTTTTTAAAAAGAATTGGTTCAGGGTTAAGGCACAAAAATCAATGACAGCAAATTCTATAAAAATCCTTTTTTTAAAAAAAAATAAAATAAATGACTTCAATATTTTATGATGCAAAATATATGAAGAGTGACATGAGAGATAATATTCATCCATCCATTTTCTGATCCGCTTTATCCTCACAAGGGCCGCGGGGGAGCTGGAGCCTATCCCAGCCGTCTTCGTGCAGGACACCCTGAACCGCTTACCAGCCAATCACAGGGCACACAGAGACGAACAAACATTTTGAGCTGTTAGATCAATATAATAGATTTTAAAAGCAGGGAAAGATTACGTAACTCTCATTTTGTCAAAAGTGAGTAAAGGGAGGGAGGTAGAAGCGGGTTTGGACTACGTTTGCCTTGGGCATCGAAATGACAAGCTGTGCCCTGTGACTGAGCAATCAAAGTGCACTCATTTGCTTCTCATTCATTGATGGCACGAGGCAGTCCGGAGCTTCAAGAATTTAGGGAATTGCACAAGCACACATTGGCCATCGACACTTCATACGTGCATCTCAGTAATATGCTTTCATTGGGAAGAAATATTCTCACTTAAGCATCGGGGTTCTTTTCCCCAGTCGACAAAGAGATTGGCGAGATGACGAGTGACAACATGCACGCTGAACAGCACCATGTCTCCAATTGATGTGTTGCCAAACACAGTAACTATTTTCGTTCATTTTTAAGATGAGCAATTTCATCCATTTTTTTCTTAATATATTGAGCAAGTGTTATAAGCAGTGAGTGTATACTGCACGTGTCAACATGGAAATAAACAAGCCACAACTGGACGATGGTCACATAATTAATGGTGTTGTCAAATTACACAACTTTTTGATCGTTCATGACAGTTGCATTGTCATTACTAACAGATAAATATCACCCCGTGCCTTGGACCATGCGAGATGTCATACGACAAGTCCGTCACAGATCAGACCTTGCTCGGTCGTTGCGTCCCTCAGCCCACCGGTGCAGGTGCGTCGGGGAGGCGGGGCAGCTGTCAAAAAGTCATGTCGACGGAGGAATTATGTGCATGTGCATTGTTTCTATGTTCAGAAAGGGCAAAGAGAAAAGAGAGTATGGATCCATTCTGGATGGTGTGAAAAGGGCAGTCTGAACAGTCTATTCTCCAAAAAGAATTCAAAGCATGTGCACAGTTTAGAGGGAACAGGTAGGTGTCATCTTCTTTCCACCAGCAGTTCCAAACCCCCGGACCAGTACCGGTCCGCGGTTCGTTTGGCCAGAAACAGAGCAGAAAGAATAAATAACTTACATTCCTTCCGTTTTATTCATTTTGGAATCAGATGTTTTATTTTGAAAAATAAAAATACCGGATTCTCTGTTATATCCATCTACAATATGTCACTCTTGACACAGGTAAAGGCGCACTTCTCTGTCACGTGATAGGTTACGGCTAAAATGAAACCCAGGACCTAGCAAAATGAGTAAAAAAAAACAACGCCTTTGGGAAGGGGAAAAGGCCCAGCCAGGAGACAGCAAAGGAGCCTACGACTTCCAAGAAAAAGAAGGCTACATTTCATAGACAATGCTGAAAATACGGATTTATCTCAATGGGAGATTCCCACACGCCAAGCCTTATTTGGATAATATGCGGCGATGGTGAGTCGTATTTTTCGTGCACTTTTTTTATTTGCGGCATGTCTTATTTTGAAGGCACATTTAAACGTTACCATAGAAGCCAGAGAGTGTTGTGGCCAGATAGGACGTTTCTCGTGACATGATTCGTGTTTATTACTGTTTCGAAAATACCAGTTTTCATGCAGGTCCTGTCATATTATTTTGTTGTATTTATTCGGCCTTAAAGGCCGGTCCCTGAAAATATTGTCTGACATTAAACCGTGGACCGAAAAAGGTTGGGGACTGCTGCTTTACACCATTCTCGTGATTAAAGAAGTGTAGTTCGACAAGTAGCATGGAAATTGACGGATGTACTGGAAAAAGACAACAATTCCTCGTGCTGCTGTGAAAGACTCATGGCAACCAGCCATGTACAATAAAACAAACGTGACATTCAAATGTGTTGCAGTTCAATGAAAACTCACATTGTCACAATACACTGCAAGTCGGACATACCATCAGACCATCTGTATCACATTCATGTCAACAAGAGTAGTGAGGACAAGGCTGACGCCATTCAAATTCACAAGCCAAGCACAGCGCAAGATATTCTGCTCACATGATTTCTAAAGGCATGTCTTCATTAGCACAAAATATAAAGGATGTTTCCTGAAATGACGATATTTGAATGAAACAAGGTAAAACACCAAAGTAAGGACACAAACAAATAAAACATTTGGTTCCCTTGAGTCACCGTGACAATACAAATGTGCATCTGTTAATTCTGCAGGCATAATATTGTTTGTCTCGAGGTCAGCATCAGTGTTTGATTAACAGCTTTTTACAGGAAATTGGCCATCTAGTTGGAAGGCAGTCCCGCTATTCCATAGAGATTAGACAAATTATAGCAGCATTTATACGAAATAGACTCGATAACTCGCTCCTCTCACACGCGCTTTCTTTTCCTTTTCTCTTTCTCTCACTAACTCACATAAATAGACAGTGTCGGCTCGGCTGCCTTTTGTCCTTAAATTCTTTATATTTTTGTGCGATGAAGACGGGGCTGAAGTGAACACACAAAGTCTCTCGCACCAACACCTTTTCACATTTTCCACTCTCTCACTTTGCAGTTAATAGGTCGCCTCCTGTTCCCCAAACCTGTATTCCACCTCAACAATCCACCTCAAACGATTGACCCCCCCACCCCAACCCCCAAGCCCTGAACCACAAGCTGCATCATCACACATTCTCTTTCTTTGTCCTCCATTTTCTGGAGTAAGTGTGCTCCCTAGTGTTGTTTTCATCGATAGAGTGAGCCACAGAGGCTAAAATGATCAAAATGATGACAATATGGAGACAAATATGGCTTAAGAGATCCCGTCACATCCTTTTTATTTTTAGATTAAAACAATTCAATGATTCTAGTCACACTGATAGTACTTAAATTGGTGGAACTTGTTCACATGACATGTAATTAGGAAGCACAATTCAGCCATTTTTTTTTCCAAGCCGAACCAAACTGTAATCATCAGTCTGTCATCTTAAAACTCAACTATGCAAAACAAAAGCCATTTATCAACAACACCCAGAAACGCTGCTGGCCTCTCTGGGCCTGAGCTCATCCAAGATGAACTGATGGAAAGTGGAAAAGTGTTCTGTGGTCTGATGAGTACATATTTCAAATTGTTTTTCTTTTAGAAATTGTGGATGTCGTCTCCTCCGGGCCAAAGAGGACAAGAATCATCTGTACTGGAAACAAAAGTCAAAAGCCAGCATCTCTGATGGACAGGGGTTGCGTTAGTAACAACGGCATGGGTAACTTACACATCTGTGAGGGGACGTTTAATTCAGCATCCAAAGATTAATTTCATCGTTGTTCGCTATATGTTGAAATTGCACCTTGTGACATGTAATGGGGGGGAAAAAAATACTTTCTTGCCAACATATTTTTTTAAGATTGGTTGCCAGGCAATTGCAGGGCACACATAGACAATCAAACATTCACCATCACAATCACACTTAGGGAATGTTCAATTAACCTATGGTGCATGTTTTTTTTGGACTATGTGAGGAAACCAGTTTACCCGAAGAAAACCCAATCACGGGGAGAGCATGCAAACTCCACACAGGAAGGCCGTGGCCAGAATCGAACCCCTGACCTCTGCACTGTGAGGCGGACATGCTAACCATTCGCCTGCCGTGCTGCTGGCCGTATTATATTATTGTTGTTTTTATTTTTTATTATTATTATTTTATTATGAAAATTTCCATGAATGTTCGTATAATGTGTATGAAATACCTCAGTGAAACAAATCGGTCCATCCATTCTCCATATTAATCATCGCACAGACACACACACACACACACACACACACACACACACAGAAAAACACACTCACACACAGTTTAAGTCGGCAGTATTTAACAAATCCACTATCACACGGAACTATCTGCCAGTATTACAAGTTGCAGAGCAGAAACGCACTGCAAGGTTTGTTTTCTGTCCCTGAAGCTCCTATGATACACATTGAATATCAGGCGGCATCATTTTGTACTTAAATTATGCAAATCAGATTAACTGAAGCATTAGTCATGCCTTAAGTCTGTGTAAATATCCTACAGTGACAGAAAAGTTCACACCTTTGGTTCTAATTTGCAACAGGTTTAAGCATATTCAAAAGTCTTCTACTGAGCTATGTAATTTTAAAAATGCAATTGAGGTGTGAAGAAAATATTTTTAGCAGCTTTTTTGCTGGTTGTTTTTTTTAAGTTGCCTCAAGGAACTAATGAACAAAAAAGAAATGCTACATCACTAATTAACTCTGCTGACAAACGTGATATGAATACAAATTAGTAATAGTGGATGTAACACTGGCTTCCTCAAGTTTTGAGTGGCCGTCCATTGTTCTAAAAAAATACAGTATATAAAAAAGGGTGATGTTCTTACGAATCCTGCAAAAACTGAAACATTGAACGTTCACATATTCTCATTCAATTTCGATCCACCCATCTACCTATTTTCTATATCGCTTATCCTCACGATGGTCATGAGTGAACAAGAGCCTACCCTTGCTGACTTTGAGCAAAAGGCGCTGTCACAATTACTTTCATTTGCTAGCATATGTCTATTATTCACATGTCACGTCTCATGGCGAAAAAAAAGCTACTTTCACACAGCAAGGCGTGATGCCCACTTGAGATTTTTTTTTGTTAATTCCAATCTTTTTAAATTCTCATTCATATTGCAAAATCAAATGCAACATCTAATATGAACACAATGTAACATGGACCGAAAACAGAAATTACGTGTTTATGAGTTCAGTTCATTGCTGTCTTCATATTTAGTTTAACCCTTGTGCGTTGATTTTTTTTTTTTAACGACACATCGGACAAAGGCACCATAATGGAATGGTGGCTTTAAAGTGTAATATCGAAGTCATTTCTAAATCCTTTTTTTCTTGCGACCACTCAAAATGTTCAGTGGTGTCAGACCTATCCCTACATATATAGTTTCTATTTACTTATTGAGGTTGGTGCCCTCTATGGACATCAAAGCAATAAAAAGTTTTTCCAGCTACTCCCCTCAGGCAGGCGCTACAGATCCATGCGCACCAAATCCAGCAGACACTTAAACAGCTTCTTCCCTCGAGCCATTAACTCCCTAAACAGTCATTGACGTAGTCACTCTTTTTGTATAACAAATATTGCTACTGGTCACTCTAAAATGGTTCAATGATTTTCTGCACCAACTGTACAAACTGTCATAGTATTGCACTCTACCACTGATCACTTTAGCTCTGCTTGATATTTTGCACATTGCCTAACAGTTGTCACTGGGTGGTACCACCGCACTGCAGTCCACTCACATTACGAAATGTCATTGTCATGTCCTTGTTTATGATGATACTAATGCAGCGTGTTATACCGGAGACAAATTCCTTGTGTGTTTTACATACTTGGCCAATAAAGATGATTCTGATTCTGATTCTGATTCTGAAAAAGCAGTATTGTGCTATGGGTATAAGTTACTATCATCTGCATATAAGTAAAAAACAAAAACATTGAATTTGGACTATTCAATATGGACAAGTTAGCGCCTTCAACATGTTAATAGATCATGACATAATTTTAGTTTGTACGTCAACAGTCCTGTTATGGGATGTTTTGGTCCACAAGGGTTAATAGCAAATGACTCTGACGCGCTCTACTCATGGGTGATTATCTGTTGACATTCACATTTGTTTCTGCCAATGAGTTTCCAGGTCCAGTAGAATACAGTGCATTCCATTCTAATGCAGAATAACACCACAAGCGGTCGAGGAGGCCCCAGCAAGCGAGCTGGCTGTTTATGTTTATGTGACGCTGCTGTGGTCATACACATGATCCAACATACCCTGCGTCCATTTTTTCCCCCACAGCCAGCCTTGACAAAATGTGAAAAACATCCCAGACATTGATGAGAACATGAGAAACGTGATTGACCCCATCAGAACGTGACTGGCCGTGAGACAAATCCTAGTGTGACTCAGTGTCCAGAGCTCAGCAGCTCCCTCCGCCCACGATGTCGATACGGCTACCATGACAGACCAGGGGACATTTTCGATTATTCAATTTAGCAAGAATTGAATACAGAGGGGGAAAAAAAAATCGGCCAAATCTCACAGTATGCTACATTTCAGGGTAACGGTCGAAACGGACCTGAAAATGAGTAAATCGCTTGCTGAGTTCAAAAACAAATTCAAAAAAATAGTCCAAACAACCTACATCAATCAGAGTTAAAATGATAAATTCTAAACATTAAATA
>CAAKHF010020097.1:13337-29032 GCA_901007745.1 Hippocampus kuda | reverse complement strand
GTTTGTATTCTTAGAGCCTCCAAACAACAAAGAAGAGGAGGAAACTACATCTGAACCAGAGGTAGATAATAACGATTAAGTCACAAAATCATTCTATCCTTGTTGACAGCTATGCTGACAGGAGCTGACACGGCTAAATCTTGACCGCACAGATTACGAAAACAACACACTTTTTAATGTTTACAACGGGAAAAACGGAGAGTGAATGTGTAAGTCATTCGAAACAAAATATACAATATCTACAACAGAACGTGTCCAGCTTGACTCGCCTCTAAACTATTTCATCCGTGTGGTTGCTCGTCGTGTGATGAGCCGTTTTGAGCCTTCAATTGTGTTTTTCAATGATCCCGTTTAAACATGATATTATTAAATGGTTTTAACGGACTAGATTTTCTACAGATATAATCACTGGTAAAATGTTTGTGTTTTTCTGGTAGGAGCAATCTGAAGACAGCAGTGAGGAGGAAGCGGCTGGTAACTCTGAGAGTATGTCACTCACGTTTATTTCCGAGTTGTTAAATTTCATTCTCATGAATTTATTTGATTTATGATGCATATAATCTCAGTGAAATTACTTCCACTCTTCATTATTTTGTCATAAAGAATTTATTGGAAACATTAATCATTGTTTCGTTTTTCAGTAACTAATGTTTTTGCTCAAATTTTTTTTTTAATTTGTTATACCAATTACGTAACCTGAAAGAAAGATAACTAGACCAAGCACATGAAGGTATGCAAAGAGTACCTAAGAAGAGTTGATTAATGATCTATTATCCTGCCAGTGGATTTCTTGCGGAACTTGTTCTCCCGCACCCTGGGCATCGGATCCCCAGAAAAGGTTTTGGATGACTTGACTTTGGAAGGAGTCGCCAAATACATTCTGAGTGGCAAATGTGAGTCTCCATTTATGCACTTTCCCCGCAACCGACTTTTATAAATAGACTTACTGAGAGGCGCTCCTTACAGGTAAAAACATCATCTGCATGGCTGGAGCAGGTATATCCACCTGTGAGTATCTGACAGAAAGAAAACATGTTGTAGTAGTAGTAGACAACTATGGTGATAATGTACTTTAACTGGAGGCCATCATTTTAAATCTGTACAACTACAGCGGCTGGGATTCCCGATTTTCGCTCCCCTGATACTGGGCTGTATGCAAACCTGCAGAAATATAACCTGCCCTATCCGGAAGCCATCTTCCAAATAGATTACTTCAAGGTCAGTTTGTTTGTTGATTTATTTTTAAAGTTAAAAAGAAGCAGATGAATAAAACATCACATTATAACTTGACATTACTTCAGACAGCTAGAATAACATAATATATCCATCGTCACCACATATCCCTCTCACTTGCATTTAATCATATTGAAGCAGTATATTTTTGGTCTTCACTGACCCAATTTCCTTTTTCATCCTAGAAACATCCAGAACCTTTCTTTGCCTTGGCCAAGGAGCTTTATCCAGGACAGTTTAAGGTAGAGCATACTGTATAACGCTGCCAAGGAGGTCACAATAAATACTAGAGTATATTCTAAATCAGGGGTCACCAACCTTTTTGAAGTTGAGAGCTACTTCTTGGGTACTGATTAATGCAAAGGTCCTTGGGGAGCTACCTGGTGGCTGCGGGCACCACGTTGGTGACCCCTGTTCTACCGTATTGGCCCGAATGTAAGATGGTGTTTTTTGCATTGAAATATGACTGAAAAAGTGGGAGTCGTCTGATATTCGCGGTCTAGATATTATACCCATTCACGACGCTAGATGGCGCCAGATATCAATGAAGCGAATGATGAACTTGACTCCCCAGGCCAAAAAGAACCCCTGCCACGAAGAATAAAAATAAAAATAGCGGTAGCACGAAGAAGAAAAATAAAAAATAGCGTTAAGAAGGAAAAGAGAAGAAAATAATTGAAGAGATAACGGAAAATGGAGAAACGTAGTGACAATCTTGAGAAAAGTGGGTCGCAGATCGGCCAGGGTAACCGGCAGCTGAGGAGAAGTTATGATGTCATTACATTTCAAAAACCAGAAGGCATTCATTTACGAATGTGATTTAGATTTGAATGAGGCAAAATAACACGCTTTTTCTCTCTCAAATATATTGTTATAATTTGTTTCAAATGTACTGTAATTATTTTCTGTATAAAAATTAATTTGGTGTTCAAAAAGTCTTTTTTCAAACTTGAGTCTTGAAAAAGAGGGGGTCGTCTTATAATCAGGGCCGTCTTATATTCGGGCCAATACGGTAAATGCTTTCAAATTATGTCAGCAATGAAATGGATTTTTGTGGCATTTGTTCTCTTTTGTTTGACTTGTGTATTAGCCGACCGTGTGTCATTACTTCATGAAGCTGCTGAAGGACAAAGGCCTCCTAAGGCGCTGTTACACGCAGGCAGGAAAATCAACACACTCAGAGTCTTCACTTAACAAATGGCACTTCCCACCCTCTTTGTTTATTGACATTGATGTGTTGATGATCATTTAGAATATTGACACCCTGGAGCGAGTGGCCGGGCTTGAGAGTGGGGATCTAATTGAAGCCCACGGAACCTTTTTCACATCCCACTGCGTCAAATTCACTTGCCGCAAAGAGTACAACTTGGACTGGATGAAAGGTGTCTTTTTTTTCCCACCTTTTAACATGATAAAAATTCATATTTATATATAGCCTTTCAAGAGACCTAAGGACACTTAAACTTTGTTACTTGGTTGGACTTTTATTTTTGGGGGGCTAAAACGTCTTTGTTTTGTTTGTAGAAAGAATCTTTTCTGATGATATTCCCAAATGTGAAAAATGCAACAGTCTGGTCAAGCCAGGTCAGTTCTTATCCTCTTTTGTCTATTACTTTATTAATTCCTGCAGTATTCTTCTGTTCTTCGCAAGTAATTTTAGCTAATTTGGTTGACAGCCAGTCGCAGGGCACACAGACAAACAACCATTCGCGCTCACACCCACACCTCGGGACAATTTAGAGCAGGGGTGCCCAACCAGTCGATCGCAAATCAACCGATAGCCCGCAAACTGGTTCCAAGTCGACATTACATGGTTCCCATTCCGCTCATGGCTTCATCTTTTCTTTATACCAAGATATTGTCTTTTTTGGCGAGAGCCTTCCAGTCCGGTTCTTCACATCAATGAAGATGGTGAGCTGATGTGGTATTTGCCAAGTACACACATACTGTACATTTTTTAGAAATGATATGTCGCATTGCGTTTGCATTCATTGCCTTTTGCTTCTCCAGGACTTCCCACGTTGTGATCTTCTCATCATCATGGGGACATCTCTGCAGGTCCAGCCTTTTGCGAGTCTGATTAGCAGGTACGAAGGTTCATCTTCCATAAACTCAGACTCGATCAAGCAACTTTGAGGCAATTGTAACTTTTTTTTGGGAGGGGAAATGTTTGGCAATCTCCCTTACTTTGTTCTACTCAGGGTTTCAAAAAGCTGCCCAAGGTTACTCATCAACATGGAAAAAGCAGGCCAGGTGAGCTTCAGTCCTTGTACAGGTGGTCCTGGTTTAACAGTGGGTTTATGTTTCTACGGGGGCAACGTAACCTCAATTTCTAGCCTATGTGGTGGAAATATGCAGTATTGAAGTCATTATTACAATAAATATTTGTGTAAAGCACTTCTAGGCCAAAATTATACAACAGTCAAATGAAAGTCAGTATCAGTAAGATGGTTACTGAGCGTGTCTATTTGTGCACAAAGTAATTAACTGAGCACCGTTTGCGATCGTGTCGCGACACTTGTAAATCGACGATCTCAGGTGCAGTGTATGGTAACTAATTTGTTTTTTTCTTATAGTTTTAATTGTACGTCTGCTATTTTTTGTACAAAGTCATTTTTTGTGCGCAGGCTGATCCTGTGTTAGGTCTGCTGGGTTTTGGTGGAGGAATGGACTTTAACTCGGACAAAGCTTACAGGTAACATGATTGTGCCACTTTGTTTTCCCGTCAACACTAACTCGGACTAAGGGGAAGCAGCTCATAGAAAGCGGACACATTCAAAGAAATATATAAGTGGCCAAATATGTAAATTGGATTCTTCAAGGAAAATTCAATCTGGACACTTGAAACAAAAAAAAACCCAGAAAAACTGGACTGAATTTGAATTTGGTCGCATTTACTTGGCCTGGATGTTTGATAATGACAGTTACGAAGGATACGTTCACTTGCTAGATGCCACAATTAGTCCGGATCACAATCGTGACCACAATAATTTGGCCGGATTCTATCACGGACAAATGTATTGGAAGTGTCATCGTAAACTCATTGGCTTAATGCACTGGTGTCAAACTCAAGGCCCAGGGGCCAGATCTGGCCCGCCACACCATTTTATGTGGCCCACGAAAGCAAATCAAAGATGTCACCTTTCATGATGCTTGCGAAAATCCCTACCAAAATTTCAAATTCTCATTTGTAATAAATAAGAGTGATATTGTAAGCAGTTTCTTGTTACCAAATCATTACAGTAACTTAAACCAGGGGTCCCCAACCGCCGGTTCGCGGACCGGTACCGGTCCGCATGGCATTTGGTCCTGGGCCACACAGAAAGAACTTGCCTTAATTCCGGTTTATTTATTTCGGAATACGAAAGATGTTTTATTTTGAAAAATTACCGGATTCTCCGTTACATCCGTCTGTGTCACGCTTGACTCGCATCAAGCCACGCTTCTCCGTCACGTGACCGATTACGCTAAAAACAAAACGTTGGAGGTCGCAAAATGAGTTTAAAAAAACTGCTGGAGATCGCAAATGATGGCGGCCTTAAAAGTACATTCGAGACAACTGGATTAAAGTTATGGCTGAATACTCTGAGATCGCCACAATAGCACTGTTGCTATTTCCGACATCCTACCTGTGTGAGGTGGGGGGTTTCTGCAGCATTCGGCGACTAAAACAAAATTACAAAGTAGACTGGACATAAACCACACACTTGAGGTGTCATTGTCTCCTATTATCCCGAGATGGGACCGTCTGGTTGCAGAAAATCAAGCTCGGGGCTGTGGTGAGTCGTCATTTTCATGCACTTTGAATTTGCGTTGTATCGTATTTTGAAGACATTAAACATTACCATAGCGATCAGTGTTGCTGCCAGATTAGACGCTCCTTGTGTTTATTATTATATTTCGAAAACACCACAGTTTTCATGCAGCTCATACCATATTATTTTGTTGTATTAATCCGCCACATCTTAAATGCCGGTCCCTAAAAATATTGTCTGACATAAACCGGTCCGTGGGACAAAAAAGGTTGGGGACCCCTGACTTAAACAATCGGGGAATAAACCGTTATTCTTGACTTCTAGATATGGTTTCAGTCATAACAGCCCTCTAAGGGAAACTGTAACCAAAATCTGGCCCGCGACAAAAATGAGTTTGACAGCCCTGGCTTAATGCATATTTTTTGCAGCAGTGAGAAGCAGTTTGTGTAAGTTTGTGGTTTCCTTCTGCTCCATCATAGATGTGTATAAATAGACACCACGTTGGTCTCTGAATAAAAAATGGAGCAATCATTGAAGATGCTTCATTCACTCTCTGCTTGGAAACAAAGCAACAGTTTTTAAGAATTGGTACTGACAACGGATAGAGTAATTCAACATTTTATTAATGTATATGTTTTTCAATAATTTTGAACTTTTTTTATTCAACAGTACAGCAATAAACAATGTAAACATAATTTTTAAGTTATGACCCTACATACGGCGTCAACATCTTTGCCTCATACAAATGTGCATGATCAAAAGATGACACAATTGATTACTGCTTGGCTGCTTTCATCCAGTGGCTGCCAGCGAGTTATTCGCGGCTAAACTGCTTTCAAATGTTTTCTTTCCACTTGCGTGCTACTCGTTCAAACGATTCGACAGGTTTTGTTGTATTTCCTTGTTTTTGACGACATAGCTTGCACAACGGCATCCTACACGATACTCTGCAGATACCCCAACAAAAGTGATGGGAAGGAACTTCTCTTGACAAAATATCTTCATCTTCGGAAGATGACGCCAAGTCATGGCAGCCCATCAGCTGCATGTTCTGTCCTCGTCATGATTACATTCCGTTTGCGGATTCTGTTTACTTCAACTTGCAAACCAAAGTGAAAAGGAAAAGCTGGACTCTGATTGGCTACAGTCACGCACATTTCCTCCACGTCTGATCGAGTCAATATGCTCATAGCGGCCCACAATTTTCAATCATACAATCACTCAGGCCAACTTATATTGCTCTTCGGAAGGTAATCGATGGATTAGGGGGAGTTGTCAGGGGCTGACACAATATTGGGCCACGCCCGGTGCTGGTCCACAATACCCAAATATCGGTCATATTTGGGAACCACTTGTATAAATGATATATTGTGGCCTTTTCTCCCTCACCAGAGATGTTGCTCATATCACTACATGTGATGATGGCTGTATGGCACTCGCTGACCTGCTGGGATGGAAGGTAAGTTTATTTGTCTAACTGTAATATCAACTCTTATACTTTCCATTTCATCTGCTATTCGTTTTCATATTTGTTTTTGTCACTTGGAACCCTTTTTTTTTTTTTTTTTTTTTTTTTAAGTGTCATGTTACATAATGTCCCTGTCCTGTGGAAAAACATGGCTGTCCATTTTTGTCCATCCAAGCCAGGGATAGAAGAAAATAATGGGATTTCAATTCATTTGAAATGGCCAACACCAATTTGATATTCAAGTGTAAGTGTTACAAGTGAATTAAAGTCGCAAGTCGACAGTATTTCAACATGCATTAGAAGCACACAAAATCTTCCCCGCTATTCAAAACAACGGATGTTAGCGAAACAAATGTTGCCGCCGCACCGGCACTGCGCTGCTCTCATTGCAACACATTTATTGTATGTCTCTGTATGTCATTGACATCAGCATTAGCCACAAAAATAAAATTGTTTCTTGTTTACAGGCAGAGTTGGAAGAATTAGTGAAGCGAGAGCACGCCAGGATCGACAGTCAGGACAAGGAGGAGAGCAAGTCAAGTGAGAGCAAAGGTGCAAGCTCTTCATCAGTAATGTAAGGAGAAGCATCGTCTTTTGCAAGTCTTGCCGGTATTGGAGGTTGTTTGTAAATTCTGATTATTTATTGTTTACAGCTGAAGCTTCCACTGCAGACCAACATGCTCCCAGAATTCCTCTCACTTCCCATGCTTTTGTAAATATGTTTTTTTGCACTTCAACTAAGATAACATGCTTCTAATTCTCTCTGAATGATGATGTGGTCCATCACATCACACAGCTCTATCTGTCGTCTGCACGGGTTGTTTTGACTACAATAAACTGTGAGATTTTTCACCTTTTATGAACGATACACAGGAAGTTGACCTAGTTTAGACCATGGAGGGTAATATATTTTTTGCAAGAGTGGCAAGCTGGGAAAATGTTTGCCCGATCATTTAATGTTTGTTTGTTTCTTCATCAGTTTATGAAACCATCTAACAAGTTGGGATGGTTCCACACAGTTATAATATATCACAGACTAACAGCGTCTTGTAAGTAAACATGGTGGATGGTTAATATACTTGTGCAATATTAGGAAGAGGTGAAATTTTCAAATGTCTGTTTCTAATTAAAGGTATTCATTGTTTTAATTTATATTCATTTGCCTTATTGAACAGCGTAGTGTTGCATGAAATAATACCGTAGTTAGGAGTGACACAGGAGCAGTAACATCTGATGAGTTTACACTATCTTAACTTGCGTATAAAAAGTCATGGAAACAAAATGACTGGCAATAAATTTTATCTTTGTAAAACTCTCAGTGTTTCTTTTGTAATTGAAGTGTTGGTTTAACTCTTTCGGATACTTTTGGCCAGGGGCGTCAAACTCATTTCACATTGTGGGCCACATACAGCCTCAGTTGATGTCAAGTGGGCCGGACCATTAAAATTATGCCATACTCTGTTATAAATAACCAAAATACCATGTCTTTCCTTTGTTTTGGTCTAAAGAAGCACAAGAACATTGGGAAAATTTTGAAATTTAATGAACATATCGTTTACAAAACATTTCATGAAGCACCTTAGATTTCCTTAGACAAATGTGCAATTTACTTTTATCATTCACGTATATGCATTGCAACTGATCCCACTGATTGTAAAAATGCACAAAACTTGAACAAGTAATTGGTATTGAAAAATATAGTCATGCACTTTAAGATTAAATGAGATTTAGAAAGAAAATATTTTTTAAACTATTTACACATGTGCATATGAAATCTAGAATTAATTCCTGCCTACACCTTACAAACTAAGGAGAGTGCTATTAAATGTGTAAAGAAGAAAGTATTCACATGCCCTTGATACCATCTGCTGTGCTGGGTCTGTCTCAGTGAAAGACAGACTGCTGTTGTCTGATTAAAACAATGTTGTCTTCTACTCTGATTAAAACAGTGTGTCCCCTAGAAGATAATTCATGAATTGCACCTTATTAATGTTTATGTTTGCCCATCGTGCCGTTTACACAAAAACACAGGAAATTGTAATCAGTCATCCCAACCAAGACATTTTGGAAAATTCAAGGATTTCAACTCTGGATAATGTTAAGAGGAAGGCCTTTTTTAGCATGACTATTAGACTTGTGAAAAGGAGCTGAAGTATCAAATTTGCTACAATCTTCACCTCCCCAGGGGATAACTAAATGCCAGGTGTGCCCAAGATTTTGTGCATGTCGTGTATATCTCGTGTATCAGTTTTTGCACTTGTTGGATGTTTTAGGTGTAAACTTAAGAGCGCTAAACATTTTCTAGATAAAGGGGAAATAACTAACGTTATACAGACTATTACATGACTTTGACTTGACAATGGTAAATTTGTATGAAAAGAAAACAGCATTGCTGCCTTTATAGGAACACCACGCAATATCTCACGTTTCTCTATGACCAACGTGCAGTCGAAACTTTTTTTTTTTCCTGTTCTGAACACACTTCCAATGCTGGGCTAACCACATGTAGACAGACCACAACTGAACCGTTTCACATGTTGCAACGTAAGTGCAACAATAGGCAGCAGCACCATGTGCAGGGGACAAAACATTTACCAGTGGGGTGCTTGGACAATCTTTGATAAAAGACCTAGGTTCCCATTTTAGTCTCTGCTGAAATAAATTGTGCCATGCAGAAAGGAAGAAAGGATTGCATCATGGGAAGAATTTTGCAAATATAGAACAGCAAGTGTATCGACGTGAACTGAAGTTGCCCAAGACATGTAAGTAGAAGTTTTCCTCTCCCTAAAATCAAAAATAAGTAAATCACCGAACCTGTTTTATGGACATTGTTTGGCATTTATGTGCATGTGCCTGAGGCACGCATTGCTCAGTACACACAGTTACATGCATGTATTGCATTTATCTCCAGGGAGAGTCACAGTCCACTGAACAGGTCAACATCCATCCCGTGGAAGAGAAGCAGGAGGAAAATGACTATGCTGGAACTCCTTCGAGGGTGTCAGAAAGCCTGGTGCCCAGCTGCACCCTGGGACAGAGCGCAGGCCCGTTCAGCCCTCTCTGGAACGCCCGCTGGGGTGAGATCACAAATGATCTGTTATCCTTCATAATATATTTCACTTCAGTGAAATACATGAAAAGTTTGGTCCAGTTTTGCAAATGCAGGGGAAAATGTACATATCTGACACGACCTGTGTCTGCACATTAAATGCAATTTGATCGAATTACGTTGTTGACAATGTTTGAAATTGTAGTTGTAGTTTGCGATCGTGTATATTACTGTATAGCAAAATACGTTTTTAATATCTTATCACTTTATAAGGGGTAAAACACCTCTTGTGATCCGGAACAGTTTTACACCCGTGCAAAAATATTGTCAAATTAAAACACCAATAACATGATCAAGAAAAGTTTTATTACCTTGGTAAACAGCCAATTTTAATCAGAGTTGGCTGTATTTGTTTGATTATTTTACACATAGACAATGACAATAAAATAACCCAAAAACATTTGAAGAAATTGTGCCGAAGAGAACAGATTATAGAAAAGATCTCTCCTCATGATATTGCCTCAAATTCAATGTCTGCTAAATCATAGTTTTGATACTGAATTCAAAATTGTCTTTACTTTTTTTTTTCTATCACATAAGTGTTTTTATTTTTTCATTGTGACCTATAAAAGCTTGCACGATACAGATTTGACCATCCGTTGTAATTTGAAACACATCTTCTGATGTACTTGAACACACCATCAGAGATGTAGCCTGGGGTCCTCGGGTATTTTCAGGTCTTTCGACATCGGACACCCTCGCCCAGGCGACGCAGCCGCGGTTGATCAGGCTGCGGCTGTGTTCAGGTAGCCCTCACTTGTCCCCCTGGTTCTCCTCTTCAGATCTAGAGCCATCTTCAGGCTTTCTCAGCTGCTTCGGTGATATTCCATGAGTATGATATTCTTGGTGCTGTCTGAGAATAGGGAGCATATCAGGCCTCAGAGTTATGCTGACACTGTGCAGGGGGGAATTTTAGGTGCTTCTACAGATCAATAGAAAGTTGTCAGTCCTTGATTGATGCCCGGATTCCTTCTGGTGCCTTCACCGCTGCAGTCCTGCACTGACAAACACGACTGCACAAGTGGTGTGAATTCCTCGGCTTGCTTTGCTGATCTCCTTGCTGATGGTGTCGACAATCGGTTTCAGCATTTGGTTGTGACACTGCACTTCCTGACTGTCTTCATTTCCACTCCTGCCCGAACCACCTTCGGATCATTAGCGTCAGTATTGCTGGGTGACCCGAACCGCCTCCTGAGACAGCTGCTGACCTTCCTCTCCAGGGTCTCCACAGTGGATAGGCAAAACCTCAAACACAAATAGCGGCCAGAGTATTCTTGACGATATACCACGTTGTTAAATCTATGCTTTAAACTTGCCAGGGAAGCAAAAATGGTCTGTTGCTCTCAACCAGCTTTCCAGATCTTGGCAGGTTGACTTTGAGGCTGCTGTCAAAAACCTTGCCCAAACTCTTCACGGGCTGCTCTGACAGCGCAGCTCTCCTCATCCCTTCGATGTTGAAATGGAACCTGGCTGTGATCTTGCCCTTCTACATCACTAGCGAACGGGACTTGGACGGCTTGAATTCCATTCGAGCTCACCGGATGAGGGTTTCCAGCTCTTGGAGGATCCACCCTTATCGCGGTGGCTGTCAAATCATCCATAAAGGCCCTGATGGGCAGCTGATGGATACCTTTTCTGCTCCAGCACCCCCAAAACTCAGGCTCTCTTGACTTGACAAGCATACTCATTGCCAAGGCAAACAAGATCACTGAGACGGTGCGGCCTCTGTGATTATTCCCACGTCCGGTTTCCGACGTCTCATCCCGAAGTTGTTGTAATAATCCACGTTCAAATCTGCAACAGGGCGTTGCGTACGATGTTTGGTTATGACGATCCTGACCCGCTTGTGGGGAATGGAGCCGTACGCAATGGCTAAGTCTAACCACAGGACTGTAAGGTCTCCTTTGTGTTCACGAGCTTCCCGGATGAGCTGGGTCACCATGCTTGGGTGTTTTAGACGTCTTGGGACTCCAGCTATCCCGCCCTTCTGCACAGATGTATTTATGTACCAGTAGTTGTTACTTGGGAAGAAAGTGGTCAGTCGCCTTCCTCCTACGATATACTGAAGAAGATTTTTCCCTCCTCAGCTCAGTAGTCAGATTATTCTGAACTGATCGATCTTCTTGCAGTTCTTCTTGGGGATCCAGAGGCTCTCTGCACATCCCCACAGCTGCGCCACCATCCCTCTCTTCCAGATGACTTTTGGGATCTTCCAGAGTCGTTTCAGTAGCAAGCGGGAGTTCTTGTCGATCTCGCGCTGGACTCTACTTAGACCAAGGGCAGAATTCGATGGTGTTCTGTGTTCTTCCTTTGACGATGTCTCACTGGTGTTGAAGTGCTCGGTAGGGTGGGGTGGATTTGCAAGGATGGAATGACTGCCCCCAGCTACCCCTATTGGTGAGGGACTGTTGGTGTTCTGCAGATGTTGATCTGATGTAGATCAATTATCATTAGCATTCTTACTTTGAAAATGGAGCTGCTCGATTCAGAATCAGCCCAAAAATAGTCACATAGAAGTTTCCTTGCATCTCTGATTAAAAAAATTTTGTTGACCAGTTTTATCAATGCTGTAAACTGAAAATCGACACAGTTCTTGTGTCTCCCCTCTGTTCAAAGACCTGATTATATTCCATCATTGTTTGTTCTATGAAATGACATTGTTTGCCCCGATGGAAATGAAACATCCTTGGAGGTCTGCAAACAATATGCACTTCAATTCTGTTTTTCCGAAGTGACCTTGCTGAGCCCATACTAAAAATGCACAAGCCTCTCGTTGCGCTATACAAGTAGTTCCTTTTTTCGGTAGACATCCAATAACGGCACGCAGTTACTTTCGTGGTCGATAGCAGAAGTCGTGTTGAATATCGGATGGTTGACTTCAGTGCAATGCACGGGCGAGAGAAGATGAGGACATAACGAGGTACTTTTTACTTTCATGTTATCAGAAATGAATTTGTCTCACCGTAAAAGGCGCCATACAGATACCTGCATACGGAAAGCGATTACAGGTAACAGTAAAGACATTTTAGCTTAATATTGGAGGAAACACGGGGAAACTCTGAGCCATCTATTAAGATTGTGGCTCGCATATATATAATCACTATGCGCTGTCTCTGAATGCATTCGGTACTTGGTTGCTTTGAGAGGAATGGTCTCTGTTCCTGTTCATGGTGAGCACAAAGCCACTTCCTGTCTGTGTGCGGGTAACTACACATTCAGCAAAGTTGCCGTGATGCAAGACTGTGAACGGAGCGCTCTGTACAGAAAACCAATCTTGCTTCTCAGCACACAATTATTGTTTCTCGGCCATTGTTAAACATTTCAAATCAAGTCACATAAAACGAAATACGAATACAGCATATCGCGGGTCGATATTGTCAAGGCGAGCTCCTTTTTTGGTAACTTGGTTGTTTGTTTAATGCTTCTATATGTATATTGTAATCTCTGGTTATGCCATCAAGATATTGGAAACGTTCAAAACTCAGATGGCATGCAATGTCATCATGAGGACAAAACGCAATCCTGAAGTTGATGTTTCAGTCTGGACAATGAGGAGTAAACATCCATCACTGTTTCCCAATTTTGCAAAAAGTCAAAAGCAGCTCATTTCCATACTCAAAATCCGTCCTTAGTGCGGATACCATATTGCATCTATAATGTATGATGACTCTCTTGAAGTGAGAGCCGTCCAAAAAAACAAAAAAAAAACAAACAACCTCTGTAGAGTATGTGAAGTCTCTGAGGAGAGACTCAGACATGTTAATGGCTGATACCATCAAGGTTGAGTGCTGGCATATGTACTATTGATCTTGAAAAAATATTGATCATTGAATACATTACATGTTTACATTTATGAATATCTGTAAGCTAACAAAATGTGAACATTTTGGAGAAGCTTGCTGCAGCTGGATTCCAACCAGGATGTACGAGCGGGGCTTTTACCCTGCTCAAGTTCCAGCAACGAATGTAACGTCATGGTTCACTTTCAAGAGTAAATGAAACCCGCTCGCTCGCTGCAATCATTTTCTGCTCACCTTCCATTTTTTTCTCATTGCTCAAGTGGTGTTTGTCACGTTTTTCCTCAATATGCTTTCAGCCACATTTCAAAAGGCTAAAATGAGTCACTGCCCCCCCCCCTCTAGAGTTTTGTGGTGGTGAGAGATTGTGTGACATCGCTGCCCAGCTTCCTGTGTGTGTCTTCGGGAGGAGACGATGAACCTCTTCTTGAGTATAATATTTCATGCACAGCCAAAGGTATGGACAAAAACTACGAGGCCGATCGGATCGGATTAATAGGAGTATACAAACAGTATCTGATTGAACCAATGAGTTTGATAGATGGCCATCACTTCATCCTCTCTCAAAGAGGAAAACAACCCTAACAAAACAATATCCTATAAATTCCGTTTTTTTTTTTTTTGCTTCATCATTAAAACATCTACAACAGAATACACTAAATGACAACTGAATAACTACAAATTCAAAAAAGTTGCGATAATGTAAGACACAAGTTAGCCATATGTGGCTAAAATTGTAACGCTCTTGGCTACCGTATTTTCACAACCATACGGCGCAACCGTATTAAAAGGCATAGTGTCAGTTATGGGTACTATTTCTGTATTTAATTCTAAATGGTAATTTTTTTAGAGTTTATAATCTACTGTTATGTCATCAGATTTATTCGCTCCAAAATTGGTTTTACTCATAATTTGCTAAAGGCCCTCCCAAAAAGAAGCTTCATTTTACTGTTGTAACATGCACAAGACACACACACACAACAGATCTAAAATCATTGTATGAAAATGCGTGGAGAAGCTCTCTCTCTGAACCTCAACTAGTTGACACTTTTTGACTTACTGTTACAGTAAAGTATTTAGTAAACTGTTACAGCTTTTACATTGCCCGCTCTTTTTCTCTCAGTTTTTCAGCTGTCGGAGTCTCGTCTTTCTTTCTCTGACTTGGCTCAGATGGTGTTTTTCTACTCTTTGACCAGGTGAGAGCTTTTAGTTTTCTTTTTAATTAAACTTACACCAAACTAATGAACACAAGCAAAAAACAAGGACAATGTAATAAATCCGGTAAATAAGATGGGTATAACAAATTATAATTTACAAAAATAATATCTTGTTCGGGCGGCCCGGTAGTCCAGTGGTTAGCACGTCGACTTCACAGTGCAGAGGTACCGGGTTCGATTCCAGCTCCGGCCTCCCTGTGTGGAGTTTGCATGTTCTCCCCGGGCCTGCGTGGGTTTTCTCCGGGTGCTCCGGTTTCCTCCCACATTCCAAAAACATGCATGGCAGGCGGATTGTACACTCTAAATTGTCCCTAGGTGTGAGTGTGAGCGTGCTTGGTTGTTCGTCTCTGTGTGCCCTGCGATTGGCTGGCAGCCGGTTCAGGGTGTCCCCCGCCTACTGCCCGAAGACAGCTGGGATGGGCTCCAGCACCCCCCGCGACCCTAGTGAGGATAAAGCGGTTCGGAAAATGAATGAATGAATATCTTGTTCACTTTTGACTGATGCTGTCTTTGTGCGCGTGTGTGTGTGTGTGTGTGTGTGTGTGTGTGTGTGTGTGTGTGTTTTTTTGCCAAAATTTGACCAAAAAAACACGGTAGCACGTGCGCCTCACAGTGCAGAGGTCATGGGTTCGATTCTGGGCCTTCCTGTGTGGAGTTTGCATGTTCTCCATGTGCCTGTGTGGGGTTTCTCCGGATACTCCGGTTTCCTCCCACATTCCAAAAATATGCACAGTAGATTACGGTAATTGAACACTTGGTTTGATTGTGAGTGCGGATCATTGTTTGTCTATATGTGCCCTGTGATTGGCTGGCTACCAGTTCAGTGTGTAATATGCCTGATGCCATAAAACAGCTGGGATTTTATATACCGGTATATAATATTAAGTGTGTGTGTGTGTGTGTGTGTGTGTGTGTGTGTGTGTGTGTGTGTGTGTGTGTGTGTGTGTGTGTATATAATATATTATATATATATATATATATATATATATATATATATATATATATATATATATATATATATATATATATATATATATATATATGTATATTATATATATAATCTTTCAACTTTTTTTTTTATTGTCTGTGTTAGAGATGTGTTGGCTCTCTGTCTAA